>JAVSBS010012948.1:6890-29229 GCA_033124195.1 Coracias cyanogaster | reverse complement strand
GACGGGGCTTTGAGCAACCTGGTCTAGTGGGAGGTGTCCCTGCCATGGCAGGGGTTGGAACTAGATGATCTTGAAGGCCCCTTCCAAACCAAACTGACTCTATGATTCGTGACCCCCAAATCATTAATCAGCAGACACTTAAAGCAGGTAGACAACCCCTTTGTGTTTCCCAGTCCCACCTCCTACTCACCGCCAAAGCTCCACATCATTTTTAACACCTCTTTTGCCAAACCCATGCCAGAATTAGCATCCCTCATGGCTAAAAGCTTTGTTCTGACAACAACAGGCATCACAGAAAGCAGTTCTCAGGCTGGGAATCCACACAGCAGGTCAAGAACAGGGTTTGCAGTAGGCAGCCAAAACTAACCAAGCTCAAGGCCCTCCTGTCATTTTGTCACAGGAGGCACTGAAAGTAATCACCAAAAAAGTATGATGAGTTGAGGGGTTTTGACTGCACATTCTTTTTTCAACAACAGCAGCCAGAGGTTCAAGTGACGCAAGACTTTGTCCAGACCAAAGAATCCATAAGACCTGTGGAAGAAGTCTGGAAGTTGAAGAAAGAGCTTGAGGATGAGACTCAGCGTCGGCAGCAGCTAGAAGCAGAGATCGAAGCCATTCAGAACAACATTGTCCACCTGCAAAACCAGAAGCCCCAAGAAACTATTGTTAAGAAAGAACTGCTGAAGAAAGTGCCTGACCCTCAGCTTGAGGAGAGCTTCCACAAGCTGCAGCAAAACCTAGCAGAAGAGCTGCGCAAGAACCAGGTCCTCCAGGATGAGCTCGAGGCTCTTAAAGTCAGGCTGCGTGTTTTGGAGCACGAGAAGAGGGAAGGAGGGCAGGAGTATATAGTGAAAGAGGTACTGCGTATCGAACAAGACAAGGCTCAGGCTGATGAAATCCTGAAGCTCAAAGAAGAATTGGAAGAGCTCAGGAGGCAGGAAGGGACTAGAGAGAACGAAGTCATCCTTCTACGCCAACAAATTGCTGTGCTGTCCAGCGAGAAGAACAAAGAGCAGGAGAAGGTAACAGAGAAGGAGGTGCTGAAGCTGCAGAATGATCCCCAGCTGGAGATGGAATTCCAGATGTTGCAAGAGAACAAGCAGAAGGAGAGCGCCCTTCGGCAGAAGCATGAGGAAGAGCTCAGCTTCCTCCAGGACAAGCTCAAACGTCTTGAGAAGGAACGGGCCATCGCTGAGGGCAAAATTACCGTCAAGGAGGTGCTGAAGGTAGAGAAAGACTTAGCCATTGAGAGAGAGGTGAATGAGCTCCGGCGCCAGTATGAAGACGAGAAGTCCAAGGGTCGTTCCAACGAACGGGAGAAGGCTGAGCTGCTCAGGAAGATCCAGCTGCTGGAGGAAGAGAACGCCAAGGTGGTTGTCCAGGAGAAAGTACGCGAGATTGTGCGCCCAGATCCCAAGGCTGAAAATGAAGTTGCCAACCTTCGTTTGGAGTTGGTAGAGCAGGAGAGGAGATATCGAGGTGGTGACGAACAGCTGAAGAGCTGCCAGAATGAGCTGGCTGCTCTGAGGAACAGAGGGCCACTGGTAGAAGTCAAAGAAGTAATTAAAGAGGTCATTAAGTACAAGAATGATCCAGAAACTGAAAAGGAGCTACAGCGGCTCCGAGAGGAAATCATAGAGAGGACAGGAGCGATTGAAAGAGCTGACCTGGAGATCTACCAGTTGAAACAAGAGATACAAGCTTTGAAAGATACCAAACCTCAAGTGCAAATGAAGGAAGTTGTTCAAGAAATTCTGCAGTTCCGCGAAGACCCCAAGACTAGAGAGGAGGTAGAGTCTCTGAGAGTGCAGCTAGCAGATGAACAAATGAAACACATTGACCTGGAGAGGGAGCGGCTACTCCAAGAAGAGAAAGTAAGGCAGAAGGAGGAAGAACTTTCCCAGGTGAAGGAGAAAGTGGTCCACCAGGAAGTAGTGAAGTATGAGCAAGATCCTGCCTTGAAAGCCGAAGTCAACTCCTTCTCTCAGAGTCTTGAGAGCGAGCTGAAGCAAATTGACAGCCTCCGTGAAGAACTCCGCAAGCTGCAGAGGAGGAGGTCTGAGCTAGAGCGTCAGCTAGAAGAACTGGAGAAAGAGAGACAGGCCCGCAGAGAGGCTGAGCTAGAGGTGCAGAGACTGAAGATCAGGCTGAATGAGTTGGAAGAACAGGAGAGGGAAACAACAGAACGAGTAACTGTGAAACAGAAAGTGATCCTTCAGCAAGACCCCCAGCAAGAGAAGGAGCACTCCCTCCTCAAGCTGGAGCTAGAAGAAGAGAAGCACCGGAGACAAGTCTTGCAAACTGAACTAGAAGCCCTGAGAAAAAAGCTCCTTTCTTTGGAAAAGATGGAGGTCAAAGAGAAAGTGGTCTTTTCAGAGAGCGTCCAAGTGGACAAGGGAGACACAGAATATGAGATTCAAAAGCTGAAGAGCAATCTGGAAGAAGAAAGCAGGCGTAAGAGGGAGCTAGATGCAGATATCAACCGCCTCGAAACCAGGCTGTCCGAGGTGGAATTCAACAACTCCAAGTCATCAAAGGAACTAGACTTACTAAGGGAGGAAAACCACAAACTACACCTTGAGAAACAGAACCTGCTGATGGAAACAAGGAGACTGCAGTCAGAGATTGAACTCACAGCAACAGAAGCTCGGGATTTGAGAAACATGACCCACGTGGATAGTGGAATAAACCTGGACTCCAGGTTCCAAGCTTTGGAGAGAGAGTTAGATGATCTGAAGCAGTTATCCAGAGAAAAAGACGCAGAGATCGAGCAACTCCAGAATCGCCTCAAGACAGTGGCTATCAAGAGGGAACAAAGAGAGAACCACCTGAGGCGCTCCATTGTGGTCATTGACCCCGACACAGGAAAAGAAATGTCTCCAGAGGAAGCTCACGTGTTCGGCCTCATCGAATGGAGCCTGTTTGTCAAACTGAAGAGTCAGGAATGCGACTGGGAGGAGATCTCAATAAAGGGTCCCAACGGGGAATCGTCTGTGATCCTCGACAGGAAATCTGGGAGGGAGTTCTCCATCGAGGATGCCTTGAAGAGCGGAAGGTTAACCACGGCCCAGTACAACAGTTACCTCAACAAGGAGATGTCGATCCAGGAGCTGGCAGTCCTGGTGTCCGGAAGTAATTACACAGCACTCCCTCCACTTTAGCAACTTTTTCTCAAGAGCAGCTAGTCGAGCTGCACCACTTGTTAGACTCCCAGATCACTGCAAAGCCTTGCCCTCCTTTGCGTCTTCCAAATTGCTAGAGCCTCTGTCCCAGCCACGCTACGAAGCCGCGCCGCTTGCTGTCGTACACTGCAGAAAAGCACCACCACTAGTGGGAAACACCTTGGTCAGATGCCAGCAGAACCTCCTCCCCCTCTTCATCCCTACCCCATCGTTCAACCTAACAGAAACCAAGAGAAGAAGCCTTAGGACAGTCAAGTACCTGAAGTCCAAAGAACCTGCAGTTTCCTCAACGTATACTCACATAGTTGCGTAAAAAGCTCTTTATGGCAGTCAGAGAGACTGAAGGTCAAGGTGACTCTGAGGTGACCAGCAGGAGCTGTTTGCGTCAGCTGCATGTTAGTTAGCCGGACAGTTTCCTCATGGACGACCAACTAAGTGATGGGATTGTCCTCAGCTCTGCAAAACCAAAGGTGTGCTGCACATCTCAGTTCAGGGCCACCACCTTGAGACCCAAACACCATAATTTCGTTCACCGACGTGCCTGTGCTGCTGGGGAAAGAGTGAAGCGGATGTCATGTGATGGCGTCAGCCGGAGATCCAGGAGGAGCATTTAGATACCACAGAGATCACCGAAAAGCATGTGAAGAGACGGTGGTATCAGCAACGTGAGAGGGTAGCGTAAAGTGTGCAGCTGGAACACGGAGTGCCTCCAAAGCGGTTCGCTTACCTCACGGCCACAAGCCGTTTGCGCTGGTGTTCTACGGATGGAGTTACATGCAGCTACATGTTTCATTTACCTGTGTAAGGGAATGGGAAATAGAGGGGAATTCTATTTATAGGATGAAATAAAAACGCAGTGGTTCCAATCGGAAGTTGGGTTTTCTTTATGAATCGCGACAGTGTCTCGAGCTGGGGCTTTACAGAAAGGGGCCATTTCAGGGTGGAAGGTAAAAAAATGAGACTCTTTGTTTTAGCTGTTGACTCTTCCAAGAGGAAAAGGGCTGGAGCCGCATTAGAGCTGGGACTAATTAGCAGCATTTTTGGAAGTGACCTGCACTAACAAACAGGACTGAGCTGCAGGAAACAGGGAATTATGCCAAGACGGTACCATGTGCTCTTCCCCTTCTAGAGCACATTCAGTTCCTTTTTCCCAAATCCCAGTACATACCCAAACCCCACTAAATTCTGCCATCAGGAGCACGTTCATTAACACCATTATTGTACCTTGGTGAACCAAAGGCTCACGCTGCATCACACCATTGCTCCAGGGTCTGAACCTCACAGGTTCTTTCCAGAAGATGTCAACTTCCAGCATCGGCAGGAGCACAGGGAACGGGAGTGTGCAATTCTGTCCCCCAAGTGGCTGGAAACAGCTGTAATTTACTTGCTGCAGAAGAAATTTTCGTTAAAACAGTCAACGATTCATTACTTTCCGATCCACAGATGATCATCTGAGCCCAAAGGCAAATTCTTGAAAACAAAAATCATGAAACTAGAGGTAAGGAGATTGGAAAAAAAAATTTTTTAAAAAGCATTTTGGAAACTTTGAAACAATTTATTCAGTTGTTCTGTACAAGATTAACAGTTTTCATACCACTCCCACCATCTTCAGCAAGACAGTCCCAACACACGCCAAAAAAAAAAAAAAAAGAAAGAATAATAATAATAGTAAACCACAGCTCTCACACCCGGAAGGAAGTGCCTCGGTGCTCGGCAAGGCAGAGGTGCCCGACTCGCGGCTCCCCACCCGGGCGGCCCCCAGCACGGTTCTGCCCTGCTGCCACTCCACTCACTCGCTCGTTATAGCATGTAAAGAAAAACAAAACCAGAATATCCCACAGAATTTCCACCAAATAAACATTTCCCTGAGGCAAGAGGCTTCGCTAAATTCCTAGAAGGAGGGCAATCCTGCTCTGGCCATGCACACGGGGGCTTCCCAGCAGCAGCATTCAAGGGAAAGCAAAGAGAGAGGGAGTAGAGTGGGTGCCTCGAGTCACTCGCCGAGAGCCCCTGTTCTGCCAGGGGTCGGAGCGCTCCTCTGGCTACCACGGGAAGTTGAAGGTGCAAAGTACCTCTGGGGATTAGGCCTTCAACGGGAACCACGCAACGTCTACTGCTCAGAGTCCATCGAGAACTGCCGTGCTTGGTTTTCCATGACACGAGTTCTGTCTTTGGCTCTTTTGCTACAACCTACGTGTTTTATGTAAACAAATTGTAAATCGGAGCTGCTTTTTTTGGAGCTGTTAAAAAATACAAAGTCATCGTGGGAAATTAGGTATCGGCTCAAATTGAAAACAGTCCATCTTGGATCTTAGAAAAAAAAAAAATGGGGAAAACTAAAGCAGATATTCGCTGGTCCGCTCAGGGTCAGCATCCTCCCCAAAGCTCCTGGGAGAAGGCTGCGAGCTTTTGCTTGAAATACCAGGAAAGTCCGTGCGGATCAGCGCTACCACTGCGTGACGTGGCTGCGGGAGCCTGAGAGAAGGCAGACTGGGGAAAGAGCTGGAAAAAAAAATATTTCAAAATCAAACCCCACAAAACTCTGTTGGAACCACAGCCTGCCCTTAGCTAAGCCTGGACTGAAAGGGGGTGTTCACAAGCAGTATTTAGGTCTAGGAGTTAAAAAAATCAAGAAGACAAGACACACGCCAATTCTTGATGGTCCCCGTTCCTGAAGCTGCGACAAGCACACGATCCTAGTGCAGAAATCATCTAGGAGAGCAATTTTAGTCTCTGGAATTGGTTTGATTAGTCGTGATTAATCTAGATCATTCCCTCTGCCCACCAAAGAGATCACAACCAACAACCCTAGGAAAGAATGGCTTTAGGGAAGGGTCTGGAACCCACTTGCACGGATACAAACAGGTGCTCTTGCTGGATTTGGTGCTGCGCTCACAGCCACCAAGACACCATTGAAGTCCAGACAGTGCAGTTTGTTGGGTTTTTGTTTGGGTTTTTTTGTTTGTTTGTTCGTTCTTTTTGATGTGCAACCATAAAAAGCTCTATTAAATAAAACAGAATACATTTTAAATACAGAATGACTAAAAAAGGGTTGAGGAGCACACAAAAGAGGGCTGAAATGTGTGTCACTAGTCCATTCTTGCTCCACCTTAAAAGGCACTGGAATTATGTCTTCCTAGATACGTGGCATGCCGAGACATGTCCCATTCAATCCAATGCATTCAATGGTAATGAGGATAAAACTGAGCAGGAATAAATCATCCCTTTGGAAGGGAAAAAAAATCCAAACCCCAAAAGAAGAGGAAGCCTCAAAGTCAATGACTGCATGTAAAAGAGTCTCTCTCAAGAGTCTTCCTTTTTCTCCAGAGGGGAACATCAGGTGGTTTGTTGGATTCACCACCCCAGAAATGTTAAGTCCTCCACTTAACTGTAGTACAACTACGTAGTACAATAGAAAAGTCCGTCAAACGTCTTCAGAAAGCACTGGCAGTGCTAGAATCACCCAAGTGAATCCAAAGCAGAAGAAAGAAGCACCTTCCATACCCTCCGCCGGAAGAACAAGGAGGTTACTGGACTTGGAGGTACTTGGCAGATGCAGATGAGTGAGAATCCAGCCAAGCTACCCGAGTCTCCCTGTGAGCTCTAGCTCCTGCCGGTGCCGGGGAACGCACGAAGGGCAGCAGCAAGAAACCAGTGCTACAAAATGCTTCTCTCATTAGGGCATGGCTCAAGGCAGCCCTTCGTGTGGGGCTCAGCTCTGAAAGCCTTTGAGCAAGCGCACCACGGAATTTCTCGTTGCGGTTCGGTCTCTCCAGTTGTCATGAAGAAAAAAAATTAAAAGAAAAGACACAGCCGGTATCCAAAGTTCATGGTCTGTTCCTCTTGGGTTTATTCTACATGTGCTCTAGCTCCCCTCCTTGCAGACGTCACAACTTGCGCTGCTGTGCATTGGACCCTTTGCCGTGAAGCTGAGAAGCATCTGAAAGAAAAGCAAAGCAAGTGGGAAGGGGGTTCGGCGTCAGTCCCATGGAGCTGCGGGCAGCTGGGGCAGCCAGATCTCTGCATGGAAAGATCTGCTTTGCCCTTCCAGCACCAAGGAATCAGGGGGTAAGGGGACATGCTTGGAGACATCTCACAACCATGAGCAGCCCTGCCTCAGCACTGACATACAGGAAGCACCGTGGCCTCCCAGCAGAAGCACCATGGTGCAGATTCAGACTGCTGGTTGACTACTAGGCTGTGCCCTTCTCTAAAAGCCACCCTACCGTGTCTCCACATCTAGGAAACTAGGAATACACAGTGTTGGCTGCCTTGCATCTGAAGGTGGTTTAAAATAACACCATCAGGACACTTTCACCATTGTAATGAAGGCTTTAGGTGCCCACTGATAGCAATGGGAATCGTAGGAATCTAACCACTGAAGGAACAGACAGGAACAGACATGGAGGGAGAAGCAAAAATGTAATAAAGAGAAAAGGAAGGCAGTTTAAGGAAGCAGAAATTTTCCAGGAGCAATTAAAACAACCAACAAACTGATGAACAAATGGGTGTACTGAGATGTGCAGTTCAGCAGCAGCAGCAACACTGAGCAGCACAGCACCAGCTTCTTCTCCAGGACAAGGACACGTCTCTCCATGCAAGAGCTCGGCCCCAGCACATCGCATTCCCAAAGCAAGCGGTCAGAACATCAGGCACCTCCATGAGGAAACGCAGCGGGGACAACACACAAGCAAGCACTGGACACTCTCTGCTCTGAAACATTTTTTGATCAACATTGGTATAAGCACTTTCATTTACAACACCAACATCTCCTTGAGTTTGTAGCAACCTCCCAAGGCACCAGAGTCCTCACAGCTCCCAGAGCCACGCGGCCATGGCCATCTGCAGCCAACCACGGTTTATGCCACAAAGCAAATTAATACATTACGATTATGGTGGTTGCTTAAGCATTTGCTGTGCTCTTCTACAAAGCACCACAGTGGGTTATACTCCCAGAGATGACACTGCTAAACTCAGTCTCCAATCTCTGCGTGAAACATCAAGTGTAAAAGTGGGTCCCTGCTGAAGGTCAGTTTTTCCTCAGTTGTTTCTAGTCACCTTTCATCTGCTCTCAGCTTTGGGCACTACCTCCTGCTTCAGAGCAGCAGCTCATCAAAAAATTCTTTTGTTAGAAGTTTTAGAAGCAACAGTGAAGTAACCACTCTAAATTCCCTCAAATAACAGGACAGAGAAGGGTCTGTCACACCAGGGTTGCTGCTGCTGCCACCTTCTGCTCCATGACGCTGGAGAGACACAACCTGCCTCAGACAAACTTCAGCAAAAGAAGACAAGACAACAAATGGTTTGTATTTTCACCAGGGGACAGCCCTCTCCTCTTCCTTCAGCAAACAAGCCCTGTGCTCAGCAGTCGAGGGCATTTGCTCCAGGAAGCCACGTGAGCTCCAACAGAACCACAGAATCACTGTGGCTGGAAGAGACCTTGAAGATCATTGAGTCCAACCATTAACCCAGCCCTTCAGCAGGTTGTCTACACATCTAATGGCTTCGATGCCACAGTATCAGCAACACGCACTCCTACATCGGGCTCATATTGTCACACAGACAATGACAACGGGAGCAGGGCCTGACAGTGGTGCTGAGCTCTGCTGAAGAGTGCTTGTTCAAGACAGCAGGAACAGTTGTTACTGAGGGGATCAGCAACTCCCTGGAGAAGCCAAGCCCAAGGTGCTGGCCCTGCATTTCAATTTCTGAGTGCTGCACAGATCCCCCAAACTCCTCTCCTTCCTCCACGTTTACAGAGCCCCCCAGGCATGACAGCATCTAGGAGAGAGAAGGTGCTCTCAGAAATCTCTTGGTTTATGCATTTTTTTCTACATGCATCCGGCTGGGGAAGGAACAGGCCTAACTGCAAAATCATCCCCTTGTCAACACCAAGCAAAGAGTCTCCATTTATGCTCCAAGCTCGTCGTGAAGGAGACGCAGGCAATTAGCCCAGCGCACAGACATTCTGGTCCAACACATTTTATATAGGCCACCAGTAACAAAACTCTGCAGTGCCGGAAAATTCATTCCTGGCCCGTCCTGGCAGGCTGTGCGTAAACACACACAGCTTTCATCCTGGCAGGACAATTCCTCACCACGATGCGAGCAGCAAAGCCGAGCACCTCCAGGAACCCACACTTGCTATGAACACTGAGGGCTCGTCATTCCAGCCAGTTTGCCCAGTAAAGGACACAGAAGGCTACGCCTCGCTCGGTACCTCAGGGAGGCCACGGGCTGTAGCAACAACGGTGCCAGTCGGACAACGTGGACAACCATATTGCTTCCAAGCCCAGAGGAGATATCTGCTGAGATACAAGAGGACTCACGGTGCTGAAGACGAACGCGATCATCTGACAAGTTACCTGGCAAACTTTGCGGTAAATGAGTGGACAGGGCAGAATGTGGGAGTGGCGCTGCATGGTGGGGGCTGGAGTGCAAGCCAGCTAGAAGACCTAGAGAGAAAAACAAAGAAAGGAGAGGGGAAAAAAAAGGAACAAATACACATCGAAGACAGAAACAAGCAGAGGAGCCACTGCAGTTAGGTCTACAGCTCAGCTTTCAGCTATCGAGACTTCTAGGCTAGCTACAGGGGTGTGCCCAAGGTTCTCCAAACACAACTGCTGGAGATACAAATGATACAAACTACAGCATGAAGCAACAGCAGGAGAGGTGGGTTGGTCCGCAATGGGTTAACACAGCGGAGCATTGGCATCCTTGTTACCTGACAGCACAGGCACAAGGAACAGGATCGGAGGATACTCACTGTGGCCAAGGCCGTGGTGGAAAGTTCCTGGAGCAGGTCCCGTAACTATTGCATCCTTTGATACTCCTGCTTTTGGGGAGGAGTCTGAACTGAAGGAGATGACATGAAGAGGAAAGGAATGAATCGGAGAGATAATACCTAAGGGGGTGGAGCTCAGGGCAGCTGGCAGCTTTGGATTGCTGGACTTGTAGGATGGAGCCAGTACACTTAAGGAGGAAGAACTTGTTAGCAGCACAGCTCCACTAGTTCCTTTCTGAAAAGCAACAGAAAAGGTCAGTCAGGAGTGGGAAAACCAAGGCAAAGAATCATTCATACTTCAAAGACCTGCAAAATGGAGCACTGAACAATTCCTCCTTGCAAGGACCACCTAAGAGCTGCCAACTCATGAGGCCATCTAGAGGAGCCCAGGACACTGGCCATCCACCTGCTGGATGCTCTGCTCTCCTAAACACAACCACACCGGATTTGCCTCCGTTATTGCCTTACTCTGGAGCTGTGCCTCCATTCAGCAGAGGTAAAGCTTGGGTAGTTCCAGGGAGGATGCTTCCTACTCGCTTTTGGTAGCACATCCCTGCTGACAACTCAACGCGCCAGGGTTGGATGTACTCCTGCATCCATGAACGTTACCTGAGAGCTCTCCCATGGAGCCAGACCCCACTGGGAGATGCTCTTCAGCTCTCAGGAACAGGCCACGTACATGGGTCAAGCAACACAGGGTTTCAGGCCCATTCTATTTAACACTCATTAATGGTTGGACTTGATGATGTTAAAGGTCTTTTCCAACCATAGTGATTCTGTGATTCCACTGCCCTGCTCTTTCCACATGCCACAAAAGAAGGCAAGTCTGAGCAGCCAACAACAAACTAATACAACAGCGTTAGGAACCATTACTTTGTTGCTACAGATGAAAATTAAGGTCTTTACACTATTAAATACAACAACTGAATAAGACAAGTCTGTAGAGGTAACCCAGGAGTCCTTCATGAGACATCACATCCCGGTGAAGTCAGACCCTGAATTCCACTGAGCTTAACTTCAAATGCCACCTCAGCGGCTTGTGGGAGTAACAGGGGAGCAAGAGAAAGTGGACAGCGAGAACCATCAAACAAAGCTGGGCAGGAATGCTGAGTCTATAGCCCAGGATCACATGTTATTTATTCTACAGGTCAGTTCTGAAACAAGCGCAACACTACTAAAATTACTTGCAGTAATTTAAGGAAGGCCAAGTTTGCAGACCTAATGAACAAGTTATCACGATAACTTGAGTTTATGCAATGATTTTCAGCTCTCATGATAACCAGCTCATTGCACTTCCTCCTGACCCAATCAGGAGCCCTGCTGTCCCCATAACTCGTGAAGTCAGGGCAGGGCTGTCACACAGCCTAGGCAAAATGGCAACCTGGAAGGTACCCCAGGATCTTGCTTTATTGTTACTTTAAGCTGGAAATGAAAGCTGGAATTCTGGCGTGCAAGAATTCCCAGCCTCAGCAGCCAAGATCCAGACAGAGATTCAAGAATTTCAGGAAATTCTTCTGAAGCCGTCACTTTACGGCAGGTCTGAAGAGGTCAGGAGATAGCATGACACGAGGTCACAAGTTCTGCTGGCTTCAGGCCGGGCCAGCACACCCCTGCTTACCGGCACAGAGGTAGAAGATGCAGTGCTGCTAACAGCTGGCTTTAGGGAGGAGGTCAGCAACTTGGCCACCCCTTGAGTGCCCCCACTGGAATCTCCGTTTGAACCTCCTGGAGGTGCCACCAGAGTCAGCTTCTGTGAAACAGGTGTCTTCTTCACTGAGGAGCTGGAGGACGGGCGGCTGGATGCCTGGCCCGAGGAGGTGGTCTGCACACTGGGCAGCAAGCTCCCAGAGGAGCAGCCCTGGTTTGCAGAGGCTCCAGCTGAGGAGCTGCTGGAAGAAGCCCCATGCTTGGAGAGGGAACCAGAAATGAAGGGAGATTTGTAAGATTGTCCTGAAGAGCTAGAGCCACTCGAGTGCTTTCCTGTGTAGCTGAGAGATGATGAGGATGAGCCTGGGCTCTTGTGGGAGCTGCTGGAGTTTTGGGTGCTGCTTGGTGACGCAGAGGAATGGAAGCTCTGAGCTTTGGTTGTTGACTTGACCTGCTGGAGGAGGGAGCGTTGGGGCAGTGGGGAGGAGGACTTGGGATTCTGCAGCTTGACAAATGGAGCCGGGGAGGTGAAAGTTTTCTGTAGCTGGTTGCCTGAGTGAAAGACCTTCACCTGAGAACTGGGCACCGGGGTGGAGGTCTGAGGCCCATGGCTTGGCCGGACCAGGCTGTGGTGTTTCTGTTTAGCCTGGTGTGGATCAGGAAGGATTTTGCTGGGGGAGGCTTGGCAGGAGAGCTCTTTGTAATTGGAATTCTCGGTCTTTTTGTCTTGAGAAGACTGGCCCAATGCGAGGGCCTGCTCGGCCAGGAAATTTAGAGGAGATTGGAGGGAACCAGAGCATGATGTAGGGGAAGGGTTAGACTTTGGAAATGTCCTCTTCTCCTCTGAGGATGCAAGAGTTGAGATCTTCTCTGGTGGAGCTTTTGGAGCTGCCGGAAGAGTAAAGTCAGGGCTCCCTCCTGCTCTGCTGTTCAGCACAGCCAGTTCCTTAGAGACTGCTTCAAGGGAGGACGTGGGGTTATGAATTAAGTCCTCATCCAAGGAGTCATCCTTGAAGGTAGCAGGAGTGCCAGTGCTGCTGGCTGCTTGGGCTGTCCCAAGGGACAAGAGCTCTCTGGTTTGGGCACTGATGCCCACAGCTCCTCCCTGGGGCTCTGAAGACAGAGCTAAGGTGCTGCTCGAGTGCACTGAGGGAACGGAAACAGACATCTTTTTATCTGGCTTGCAGGAAGATTCCTGGAACAAAAGTCACAAGACAAGGCAGAGTGAGAACAGAGGCAGGGTCTAGTGGTGAAAAGGGAAGGGAAGGTTCCCAATTTGGGAATAAAAGGCAGGATAAGTGTGTTCTGTGCCTGCTGACCCTCCACCTCCTGCGGACATGAATTTTAGCTGCTGTTCTAGTTGCTTTTTCACACCCACTACTGACTAGAGCTATTTCACAGTACAACATCCTTGCGCTGAAGGATACATGGCTCAAAAATAGAATTTTAGATGGCAGACACTTGACTGTTGGTATAAGTTAACCATGAGAACCAGAAAACAAAGAACTCACCTTCACTTTCACCTTAGTAGGAGCTATAACTTTCTTCTTCGCCCTGTTTTGAGGGAGACAAAAGAAACACTGCTCACTGAATGCCCTCAGGGAAGCACCCAATTACGGAGCACACTCGGGCCCTGTTTATGACGATCCACTGAGCCTTTGTAAAGAACCGAGGGAATAGAGGCAGCATCTCAGGTTGCTAGGATTCAAAACCGCACGGCATTCAGTTGCTGCTCTAGGAAGCCCCATCTCCCACACAGGGGAATGAATTAGGGAGCGGAGCAGAGTCTTGAAATGGTAGCAGAGCAGTGGAAGCACTCAACAGATACCTCCTGCACCAGCCGCAGGGCGAGGAGCTGGCACAGGAACCCACTGCTGGCCCAACCACAGCAAAACCCAGAGAGAAACTGGTACAGAGACTGTCCAGGAGAAAAGTTACACAGTTCTTTTAGGTTCCCAGAAGAAGTCAAGGATGCAAAAGCATCTGCCAGATTCACAGAAAATAGATCATTTGGTCTGGTCAGATGCAATCTCTGGTACAAGACATCCCTGAACTGCTGGAATGGCATGGCTGAGGGAAGGATGACTCTATGCTCTAGTACATACTCTCTCTCACACTTCCCCTCACTCATCCAGTGCCAAGAACAGGACCGTCTGTCAAACAGACATCAGCCTAAGTCCGTATCATCATCTATTACAGCCTGCCAGCAAGATCCATGAGACCTTTTGGCATTAAAGCACCTGCCCAGCTGGATTCCAACGGCTCTCTTGGTTGGCCACCCACAAGCCTGTTGCACATCTTCACTAGCTTCGAGCTCATTGTGCACCTCCTTTAACTAGGCAACAAGAAAGAGGGAATCCAGAATCCAGGAAGGACCGACTGAACAGGCAGCAATAATCACGGTGCTGGCATCACACTCCATTTTACCTTGATCTGCCTGCCAGGGACGAGCACAGAGGCCTGACTCCTGTTGAACATGGCCAGGAGGCAACCTGGCTTCCAGATTCTTATCTTTGAGCTTACTGTAAGGCTAAAGCACCTCAGGAAGGCTGTTGTTGGGAGATGTCACACACAAACAACTGCTGTCCCTAGACCTCCCCAAATGAGGCAGCGCCAAACTCTCTGATGGGAGCCAAGCTCAGGTGCTCCTGCGTGATCCACCCAGGCCCCGGGGAACAACGGAGTTCACCAGTTATCACTCCAGAGGAATGCTGCGCGATACTCACAGGACTGATGTGAGGTGTCCATGCACACGCCTGCTCTCCTTAAACAGTGTCCTAAGAAGGGAAGAGAGCAATGAGAAGTGATATCCAGCAAGACCCAGTAGAGCAGCTGGGATCACTGGAGACAGAGCTGCACAGTACAGCAGGGGACTTTGTGAAATTAAAACCACAGAGAGCAAATAAGTATTCATCCCTTTTCCAGGAAAATCCTCCTGAAGTCCCCCACACTATTCCCTCTCTGGGGAGCTATGCTTGTAGGCGCTGGAAAGGCCGTTAAGGCGGTTGTTGTATAATAACTACGGAAAAAGCTCTGCTAGCTTTAAAAGTTGACAGCCAACCAGAGAGACAGCACCATCAGTCAAGCTGCTGCCACCAATCACCCAAGAGCTGGCAGATCACACAAGAGCTCTTCACTGACTTCAAGAGAAGTTCCCTTCCCCTGCCTCAAATGCAGCAACATGAATGAGAAGCCTTCGCACGTTGCGCTTCTCCGTGACCTTCGTGGCCCCTGCAAAGAGCTGAGGTGACTTCTTACACCAGCACAACCATTTCTGTAACAACTGAGTAACCACAAGCAATACAGCTTCCGCCACACCCTTTTACTACCCAGGTGGAGTAAGCCAGAGTCTCACATGGACACTGCTTCACCTACAGCTGCCACTCAGCTGCCACCTTCAATGTCAGGGTGAAAAGGTTATAAATACACCTTCAGGACTGGCAGACAGAACACGCTTCCCATCTACTGTTAACAGCTTGACAGAGACTTTTTTCATTCTTTGTCTTTGAAAAAGCAAGCTTATTTTCACCTTGTATTCTGTTAGCCACCTTTGAGTGCTACCTGAGAAAACAGAATCATGGCAGGGCCTCTCTGAACTCAGACACCAAGCTGCTATTCTGTCCATCTTCAAATTCCTCTTAAAGATGCATTTCTGCAATCATGGTGACAATGAATGAAGTTGACTTCTCCAGAAGCTTGTTTCCAATCTCCTAGTGTTGCCAATCCCATCTCTCTGCTTCTGCGCAGCCGTCAGTCTACCCTCTGTCTTTAAACCACACAGTCATCTACTATCTCAACTTGGAAGGGACCCATAAAGATCATCAAGTTCAACTCTATCAAGACTCAGGAGGAGAAACCACTGTCCTTGCGCCCCTGGGAAAAAAACCAGGAAAACTGGTTTTATTCAGTCATTCTGTAGGTAACTTCACTGGAAGGCCCTCCTACACTGAGCCTTAGGTGAACGTGTGTAGACCATAGAATGGTCTCACCCACCAACAAGGGTTAAAAGATTTTAATTTCCTTTTATTCAAAGAAAAGTGTTTTTAAAACCTAGCAAGCTAAGCCTCTCAAGCTGGTAATATCTTCATTAACTAAGCAGGAACCTGCACCTACCTCCTAGTGCCATCATTCAGTCCCCACACACTGCTACACCACCACCCTACAACCATGCACGGTCCTGTACTTCACGTGCTCATGCAACCACAACAAATGGCCACGGACATTTCCAAATGAATCTGTAAAGTGCTACCCGTACTCACTGCTTGTAAGAACCGGTACCTACTTCTTCCTTTATCCCCTACAAACCCCCAAGAGAAATTCAGCAGCGAGAAGATAACAGCGCTGCCCAGCCCTTTAAATATTGCTTGGATCTCTATCCTTTTCCAAGACTGGGCAGTTGTCCTTTCTTTAGAACTACCTAAAACAAAACCAAAGCAGGCCAGAAGCTGGTGACAGTCCCAGTAGAATGACTCCCTGCAATTTGTACGGCTCTCTGCAATTGCCAGCTCGATGGCGTGGATGATGGAGGGCGTGAAGAACAGGGAACAGCATTGAAGACACCAGATAAGGTAAAGAAAACCTCACCAAGCTTCCTCTGACTCTCTGGTGCATTTACTGCAAATCTGTAAGCCCCTAAAATGTTCCGCTTTGCTCTCTTTTGGGAATATTCTCAGGAAGACTTCTCAAAGGGTCTGAAAAATGTATCCTTCATGACACAGATTACAAAGCGATCCTTTGTAACGCAGATTCAAGGCTCACCTCAGTCAGGCTTACCTCAGTCCCAGATATACCTTGTAACTTGTCACTGCCAGCGGCATCTGTCAGAGGTCAATCGTGGGGCCAAGACTAATCCAAGTTGTCATTTACAACCTGGACGGCAGCAGGGACTGCACTCTCAGGAAGTTTGAGGGTGCCATGAAAACGGAAGGAGCGGGGAGAATATGTTGGAGGACAGGGCTGCCATTGTCAGGGACCCTGACAGGCTGGAGAAAGGGACCCACACAACCCTTGTGAAGTTCAACAACGACAAATGCCAAGTCCTGTGGCTGGCATGGAGAGACATGGGCTGGCGATGCAGCAGCCTTGCAGAAAAGGACCTGGTGTCGGGGTGGACAAGCTGAACACGAGCCACTGCTGCAAGAGCATGAGAGGTATTGATACACTGGCAGGTACTGGCAAAAGCCCAACCAGCAGTTCAAGCGCTGACTCCCCTCTGTTTAGCACTGGTGAGGTCACATCTGGATACAGGATCCAGTTTCAGCGTGCCCACAATACAAGAGAGATGTCAACAAACTGGAGACAGTCCAGAGCCATTCCAATGGCTGAGGAACAGGGACACAACAGGCAAGGAGAGGTTGAGGGAACTGGGTTTGCTTAGCCCGGAAAATGAGAAGACCAAGGAGGGATCTAAGGGCAGCCTTCCACTACCTAAAGAGTGGGGGGACAGGGAGCCGTGAAGAAGATGGAGCCAGACCTTTCTCAGAGGTGCATAGTAAAAGGCAAAAAGAGGGAATATTTGGTTCCCTCTTCCTCACAGAGGGGAATTCTGATTGGAAATGAGGAGAAAAGACTTAATGAAGAGTGATTAAGTACCAGAACAAGGGCCCAGAGATGCTGTGGTAATCTCCATCCTTGGAGGTTTCCAAAAACTCCATAGGACAAGGCCCTGAGCACTCTGATCTAACTTTGACACTAGTCACACTCTGAGCAGAGGTAGGACTAATGACCTTCTGAGGTCCCTTAAGACAAGGAATCCCTGCCGTACAACGTGATTCTTGCTCACCTGGCCTGCATCCAGCCTTTTGGCCAAAGGGGCTTCACCTCTCCATCTAGGAAGGTCTTCACATAATCCTCTAGAGACTGAGCCTTATTCTTGTCAAGGTCATAACCATCCAACTTAATCTTCACCAAGTGGCAAAGCAGCTCCCTGAAGAACAGGAAGATTTCAAATAGAGTTACGTGGATTCATTTCCCCAGTTGGAGGTCAGTCTGGTTATCCAGGGCTGGATAAATACACCAAGACACGCCTGGCCCTGTGCAACCCCTTGCTAGTAAAACTGACCCTGTGCTGCCTCTGCAAGAAGGAGGAAGGGGAAGGCATATTCCTCGTCCTGCTGGCGCAGCGACGTGCCAGGGGAGAAAAGCCTTGTTACCCCTTCCCATTTTAACCCCCTGGAACAGCAGAGGTAGAAAACCAGTGCCAGAATTACAGGGGTCACTAACAACTGCAGAACTGATCCTCTCTGCAGGCCTTCGTACGAAGCGGCAATGAGAAGGCAGGGAACGAAGCTTGCTTTGATCTACATGAATCAGCCATCTACAGAGCAGCACCCCAATTTGTCAGAGAATAAGATGAAGACGACAGCAGGACTGATTCTCATTGTCACTCTCCTCTTCTCCTCACAGTCCATTCTTTGCCAAGCGCCTGGGCGGCAAGGCCAGCAGTCCCTGATACCGTTAGATACCTCCACAACCACAAATCTGGCCTTGTTAAAGAGTCTAGTCTGAAGGATTTCAGCAATTCAGCCGAGTTCCTTCCCAAAGATCTGCCCCTTTCTTTTGGCCTCAGCACAGAGGTTTCATAGCGCTTCGGGCCTGTGCCTGCAGCCAGCTTGATTTTGCAATGTATATAAGGGTGAGTGTTAATAAATGCAATAGTGGCTTCCATAAAGAGCACAGCCTGACACAAACCTCCCAGCTGACTACAGATGATCAGCACTGCTTGGAAAGCAAAGTACAAATACCAGAACGCTTCACTTCCAACTGCGTGGAATATGACAAGTCACAGGTTCACTTAATATCTAAATTAGGCAAACCTGATTTCATCATTCCATTGAAATTTCTTTCGCGGTCCCGTGAAGCGCTTCCCTCCCTTTTCCTCATCTTCGTCATCATCAGAACAAACTCGTTCTCGCTGGTCTTTGTCCTTTTCCTCTTCCAACATCCTAAAATGGAGATGGAGACAATGTGGAAGTCATTGGCCTGGAAATTCAAGGATAGGACTGAGTATCTCTGAAGGACGCTGTTTATGGGGCTCAAGGACAATGGTCTGCATCTCCTCCTTAGGGTGCAAGCTGAGGTAGTGCTCAAGCTTAAGAGCTCTCAAAATCTTGTGTAATAGAGACCACAGGACTAATCCAGCCTTACTGTCCTCAGCCTGCCATGGTCCTAAAGACAGCCCCACATGGAAGTGATGCACTTCAGCCAAGTTCTGCTCCCATCAATACAGCTGCAGTTGGCATCGCCACAGAGAGCACAAAGAACACACGCAACTTCATTAGGCCAATTAATGCCCATTAGTAATTTTTTTATACAGAAATAGGTGGTGAGCTTCACGAGAGCAGCCCACAAGTCACAGGGAGCCTGTGGACAAGAGCTCTAGATGCATAATGAGGAGCTTACTTGGCAAATTTGGCTTGAGTATGGGCTTGGCATTCCTCCTGGTACTTGGCCATCTGCTCTGGCATGGCCCTTCCAATGGCTTCCTTTAGCTTCTGCAGAGGTTCCTTCAATCGGCCACCCTGCAGCAACCACAGAACAGACTGAAGTTCCATGTGGCATGTTCCAGGCAAGACACTCAAATTTGGCAGGGCGAGACCTGGCCAGTTCTGAACCCACACCACCAGACGTAGGGTCTGAACCACGCTCAGTGGAGGACACCACTACATGAGGTAGACACAGAGATCAGAGCTCACACACACACAAGACAGGGCTGTGCTGCCAAATGGACTCACCTGCTCATAAAGATAAAGCTTACGGGCCCGCTTGACCAGAGTGTCCTTGCTGCATGGGAAGAAGGCAGCCAGGTGGGCGTACACCCCTGAGCGGACCTGGCTGTTGAGCTCCCGGGTCTGCAGCTCTATGCTGAGGAACAAGACAAACAGAACTGTGAGCAGGGACCTCGCAGGGGTTCTCTGAGCAACACAACCGCAACTTGGCTGCAACCTGGGCAGCTGGAGGCAGGGAGAGCGGGACAAGGTACAAGTCAAACGACTTGAGGGTTCTTTAGATTTGAGAACCAACAGACTCAAGCCCTTTATCTCGAGCTACACCTTTTAATCTAGTTTTGTTGTATCTGGAAAAGGAAGAAAAGGATGTCAGCAGGCTTGTTTACTCTGCAGTTCTTCCTCGCAGCTGAAGTGCAGGCAATGAAACAAGAGGTACACACTGCTGTCAGATCCTACAGTGGTCTAACATGGGGTAAGATAGAATTTAACTTCATCCCTTGGGCTTGAACTTACTTCCCTGTGAGGAAGTCAGACAGGTCAGTGTGGGCCAAACACTTATACACAACTTAATAGACCAGCTTTTTAAGCCACCTCTCAGCGTCAATAACTCATTCTATGGCAAAGCCCTACAAATCTATCCCAGTCTCTTCAGAATGTGGTTAAAAGTTATCAGTTTGACCACAGATTAGGCGCAGTCAGCACTGGAACGCTGAAAGGTGATAATCACCACTTGAAACAAGCTGGTTTCTCACCAGCTCCCTAACTTCCCCTTGACAATTCCCTCCGAGTGCCTTAATAAACCTTAATGAAATTAAAGCCTCTGCACAAGTATTATTACAGGGTGATGATCACAAAGCTGCCTGCGCTCAGCAGCCTTCTCCAGGCACTTGGAGAAGAATGAAGCCATTACTGACAGCTGCATGGAGCATCGCTGGCATTCTGGAACTGGGAGACTCGAAAACGCAGGGCAGGCATGGAGTTCCCCCAGTGTGCACAGAAAGCCTGTTGAACACAGCAGCCTTCTCCCAGGTGTACAATATTCCGTGTCACATACTATGTAAATAGCAAAGAACTTGCCTGACAGCTCCGATGGGGAGAGATTCACTGCTCTTGTATCAAGCTACAATCACAGGTCAAGTAACCAAATTTCAGTACACGGATATGAAGCATCATCCTGAGCACAGGAGGCCTGGATACATCCCCTCCAACATCCTCCTACCTCTGTTATACATCGTATTTCAACTCAAAGCTATTTCTAGGAGAGTCTCCTGTTATCCTAGGTATGTGAGGCAGTGTGTAAGGACACCCCCACAATTCCTGCTAGACCTGCTCCTGAACCGACCAAAAATGCTCTACCTAGCATTGTCCTTTCCCACTCGTCTCTCCTGGTGGCACTTACTCCAGTATGATGTTGTTGATATCCTGAGTGAAGAATCTCTGTTTGCCTTCTCCCTCTGCAGCTCTGGCAGCCTGGAAATCAGCAGATAACACAAGTTACCATCAGGTCACACATTTAGACAGACACAAGCAACCAAGTGGGTTTTAAACCACTTCAGAAATACTGTGAAACAAGGCACAGTTTTATTCCACCAAGCTCTGCTCCAGCTACCTGCTGCAGACAGGCAAAAAGCTGCCACAGACTCCAGAGAAGGAGACTCCACAACCTCTCTGGGCAGCCTGGGCCAGGCTCAGACACCCTCACACCAAACAAGTTTCTCATCCTGGTCCAATGGAACCTCCTGGGTTCCAGTTGGTGCCCGTTGCCCCTTGGCCTGTCACTGGGCAGCACCAAAAAGGGTCTGGCCCCATCCTCTTGCCCCCCACCCTTTAGATATTTATAAGCAACCTCCCCAGCAAGGTGGAAACAACATAGTGACCTTCACAGTCACTGCCTTCTCCTGAGAACTTCTCCTCCATGCATGTTCCCTCACAGCTCATGTCCACTCCCACTGCCTGACTGGCATCTGCAACTGCTTCTCCTTGGCTTTACACCCAGGACATGGGCTGCTCATCCCCCCCAGGACGAGCAGCGTGGCAGAGGCAGAGGCGGGGACCTGCCAAGACGAGGGCTCAGACAGCACGAAATATTCTGGTTCCCCTTCATCACTCAACAAGGTCAAACATTCCTTCCTTTGAAATGAGACAAGTCACGGGCAGCATTTAATATTCCTTTGGAAAGTTTAAGAGGCACTTCTGAGGGACACTGTGCTGACCCTGGCTTGTGGGGATGGGTTCCATCAGGAGACGGTGCGATTATATTTAGCCTGCCTTTGATTTCATGATTTCTTTAATCCAAAATAAACATTATCATGAGCAAAACGGCCTGTTGTGTCCTCTGAGCATAAGAAACCGAACAAGGTCCTTCAGGACGCAGACTTTAAGCATAAAGGAGAGCGAGGAAACATGGCAAAAAAGATGTAAGTGAGAAGGGATTATAATTACAGAAGAAATCTGCATGTGACATTTCTTTGACTATATATACAAGAATTATAGGGCATAGTGAAGTTTCAATGAATATCCATACCTTTTATTTCCTTATATTTCATCTCTGGCCTTTTACAAAGTGCATCATCACCAAGCAATTCTACATATATATATAAATATTTATGTATTATTACAGGAAAAAACACAAGGCAATCACACTTTTACCTTCACTGGTTTTCTTCACCTCAACATTAAGCTTGCCAGCTAAATAATTACATTTCTTCTTATCTAACTTGTGGGAAAACAAATTTAATAACAGAAATACAGCTAGAAAGACAAATACATAGGGGAGAATAATTTTCAGACTTAAACTTCACAAGCTCAATAGATTATTCTGGACACTGGATAATTACTCGGCATGTCTTTATCGCAGAAGTGCCCAGACATTCTAATTAATCCAAATTACTTTCCAAAGCTGGTATTACTTGATTGGAAGTAGCTAAACTCAGAGGCAATATATTTTCGTTGTCTTAATTCTGAAAATACAGTTGCGTATTTCAGTTTTGTTGGGATTT
>JAVSBS010012947.1:40219-55516 GCA_033124195.1 Coracias cyanogaster | reverse complement strand
CGCCGAGATCCGCAAGGTCATCGTGCGCGCGCCCAAGCTCGTCAACATCGTCGCCTGAGCCGCGGCGGCGGCCGCAGCAGCACGACAGCGGCCCGCCGCCCGGTGCTCGTGCCCGGGAGCCCGCTGCCCGGGAGACCGGGCGGCGGGAGCGGCGCTGCGCCCTCGCCTCCGGGCCCGGCCCGGGGTCGCCGCCGGCGCGGGCGTGTGCGGCTCGCCGGGGCCTGTAGGGATGCGGTGCTCGCCCCAGCCCCGGGGCCCTGCCCGCGGCCTGGGTGGCAGCCGTAGGGCTGCAGGTGAAGCTGCAGGGGGAGAGGGCGACTCCTTCCCACGCACTCGTGCCCGTACAGGATGATTAACGATCTACCTGGCAATTAGTGGTTAAAATCTTAATAAGTACAAGACTTGGTACGTGTTCTTTTAGTGTTTTAACCACTGCCTCGAACATAACAAAATCCGGCCTGTGGTGGGTGCAGCAGAATAAGGACGCGTTTGGCTTCACGGGTTGTTAGTGGCGTGGAACCGAGCCCTGCAGCCCTGAGGTGACTGGGCCGCACGCCGGGCACGTTGGCGCAGCCCTCCTCCCGGTTATGTTGGCCCTGAAGCTGTGAATCTTGTCGTGATCCCGAAGTGCTAATGGAACTGCTCAAGGAGATACTTCTTTGTTCCCTTGTACGTTTTTGTGGGTAAATCAAAAAGTTGACCCAAAGAGAGATCACGCTGGCTCTTGTTTATTGTAGGGCAACTGGTGTCTTTGTATTGTAACACTTGCTGCCAGCATCTGCAGAAGACAAAGCTGAGGCAGTTGATTGTGGAAATGGGAAAGGGAGTAAGGATCTTTATGGATACGGTTCCCTAGATTCACCCGCTGGCTGGCATGTCAGTAAGTCTGATAAACAGACTAGTACTAAGCTGCGAGGCTTTGCATTTACTAAATTCTAGAGGAGCTCAAGCACAAAGTAATGGAACTTGGCTGTGGTGCTGTTGTTCCCTAAAACACAAACCAGCCGCAAAACTAGATGGAAGGAGGGTGGCAAATGTGATGGTAAAAAGACTAGCCTGAGAAAATAGGGACTGGCAGATCAAGCAGATTACAAGGAAACTGGAATACAGTGTATGATAGGAGAGTTAGTGAGGGAGGTGAATCACAAATAGTAAATCTGTAGGTCTTCATGTAAGTTGTTGTCTGTATGGATTTTCACAAAGCTTTTAACAAGTTCCTTTGCCTAAGACACTTAGTTTCTTGAAGCTATTATAGGGTAAGGGGCTTTGCCTTAACTGTTTAAAACCTGGACATAGAGTGAGAGTGAACACAGTTACCAGTTTGAGCTCCTTTGGCCATATAACATTCAAAAGACACAGATGGTTTAGAAAAGAAAGTTAGAGCGTTTATAGCAGACAAAAGTTTTCAGCAGAGGTGCTTGAGATCATTCTGCAACCCTTCAGTGATCTCAAACTCCTGAAATTCAGCAAATGTCAGGATATTTTTGGTAATTAATCAAAACCCAGAAGATTTCCATGTGGTACTGCACAACTAAAGCTAATGGGTACCTTGCATGTTGTCAATGATGCTGGACACCTCCTCTTAGCAGTGTTGTAATAGAGTTCAGAAAACACGTACAAAAGAGCAACACAAGCAGCAGAACAGTAAAAAACCAGCTTCTGTATGAGAAGTAACTAAATATATTAAAGTTCTATGGTCTGGACAGAAAATTAGTAACTTGGTAATGGTCTCAAAATTATTGGGGGAAGGTAAATTCATTGTGAGTATGTCATTACACAGGAAGTATCAACTGAGAAATGAAATTAGGAGGCAGTACATTTAAAACAATCCAAAAAAAGCACTTTTTTCCACACGACATTTTGAAACACTTTACTAAGATTTTATACCAAAAATATCTCAAAAAGGGTTATCCTGATTTTCAGAGGTTAGATGAAGTGAAGCTGCAAACACGTTGCGCTTCTGGCTCAAGTGTTTATTTTAGTAAACATACAATAGGATGGAGGATTGTCTTATTTGTGGGTATTTATGATGGGAGTGCCATGGAGTGCTGAGCTACCAAGCTTGGGTCATGAACTTGAGGTATGAAATACGCACTCCTATGAAAAGTTAATAAATTAAGATTCTTAGGTCTTGGAAACTTGATGGAGGAAGAATTGATAATGGTCTATAAATCATGACAGACGTGAGTGCGAACTGTCTCTTCCTGTGGAAGAACCGGTGAGTGCCAAGTAAATCTAGTAGAAACCAAATTTGAAATAAAGGCAGGTGATTCTTCAAGCAGCAGCTGCGGGTATGGAAAATTCTTTTAGAGGCATGCTGTGAATGCTAAAAAATAGGAAGAGAAGACTGCATGACTTCATTAGAAGTCTGTGGAAGGTTCTACAAAATATGTAGAAACCATGTCCAGCAGGAAATCCCTGGACCGAGCATAGTTGGAAGGATATTAGACAAGTCTGAACGTAATGTTTACTTGCCCTCTTCTTATTAATCTCTGCGCACCTGCTTATGGCCCCTGTTGAAGGCAGAATACCGGGCTGGACTGACCATTGGTCTGCTGTGAAAACTGTCCTTATTTTCTTGTGCATCTTCATCAGCAGGTTAATGGATTTCAGAGGGAGTCTAATTAGTGGTGGATTTTCTTTTACATAGTTCATTCATATCACTGTGATGTATCATGTAATTTTCATAATATGAAAAGTGGAGGGCTTTGTAGCAGTAGCTGTAATAACTGTATCTTGTCTATCCTCATAATTTAATCACAAGCTATATGAGTTTGACAGCATTTTTCACTGTTTCTAACAGTTTGGGTTTTTTTATGCAACTTGCTCAGAATGATAGTTTACATAAGTGTGTATGTTTGAGAAGCAAGGAAATTATGTTAATATAAAGTATAGAAACAGGATTTTATTTGAAATTATTAAGAAAAACTGAAACTATGATAATTCTGAACTTATGGTTTCTGCTAGAAAGATATCTGTCCGGCAAATCTGAGCTACACTAACATATTTTAAAAGTAGGCAAAGATTCAACTTTCCATGTCATCTGCTCTGTTCTGAGTTACTCCTGCAGAAGTTTTGTCAGGAGGATCAGCAGCTGTCTTATAAGTAGCAATGGTTTAAAGAGGAGGAGAAAGGCACTGATAAACTGCTTCTGCAAGATCTTTAATCTGTTCAGAAGTGTCACTGTATTGACTCTGAAACCAGGGGGGAAAAAAAAAAAAGATGATGTTGCTGACCCAGAATGACCTGTGCTGGTTGAAAAATAGAGTTACAGAGACTGTCTTTCTGGAAACCTCTTGAATTCAGCCCATGAGCCTCTATGGTCTCCGCATACTTTTATGAGAGTTCCTTTAAATGTTCAGAAGCATGTAGCCCTCTGCGTCTGGCCGTTGGCCACATCCCGTTGCTGCTGTGCAGTAATTCATCAGTTTGACATGGGTAGTGCATGTGCATTGTGATTAGGAAGGAAGTGTCCATTTGATTTGTGGTGTCTCAAGGATTTCCTTGAAAGGTTACTGGTCAGTTTGAGGGAATTCCTTAACTACCCTGTCGTGATTAATAGACTGTTATTGATGATAAAACTAGGAGCTTATCACTGTATGTATATGTTTTATTTAAATTTTTAACGCGTTTTTCTTATATGCATCAAAATCCACCTGACCAAGAGCTCCCAAAACCGAGAGACAAGGAGTAAAGAATGACAGTTTTAATAAAGCCGATTTATCTTGCATGTTAGGAACATGTTGTGTGTGTTTCTCATGGAAAACCAACTTAAACCTAGAGCTGTGACGATGAGATGTTTATCCAGACCTTTTTCAATATTGTTTTAATTCCTCATGTTATTCCATCTTGTTTAGTAGTCATGATGTAATAACAGCAGTAAGTAATTGAAGTTCTAGGAGATAAAGTAAGTCTGGCTGTTATAATTGCATTTTGGAATGAGGAACCTTACATCATGGTAAATAACACTGCTTGATAGTGTTGCTGCTGCTGGGCTTAGTTGGATAAATGAGCCAAGAAGTAACAGTTCCAATACAGTCTGTTCTATATTGCCTTTTTCTGATTCTCATGAAAAGAGGCAGGCAAAGTTTCAGGAAGGAAGGCAGGGTTATAAGATGTCTTCAGCTGCCATGTCTTCCTTTGTCCAAGCTAATTTTATATTATTTTTCAAGAAGCAGCATACATGAGCTCCATTGTCAGTACTTAGGCATCTGAATGTTCTTCATGCATCCCAAGTAGGAAAGAGCTGAAGTTTCTAAGTAAGAGAGAACTGAGAGTTTTGAGTGTCAGCTGTAGTTTAAACACGTGCTTTGTTTGATGCTTTTTGTAACATTTTCCTAGCTTCATAGATGGGAACCTTTTGTTTTTCCAGGTGGATTGTGAAGGAGCAGGCAGATGAGTATCAGCTCACAAATTAGAGTAACAACATCATTGCCAATGTTAATGCAAGAGTCCTCTGGAAAGATCTGTGATCATGCAGGATTATAAAGGTGCTAGTCCCATATTTGTTGGAAATACAGATATGTTTCCATCAGCCAAGTAATTATGAATGCTTTCGTTACCCATAAATTAAATTATTAGCCATCTGTTAAAATGTTTCTGCATGGATACTATTGTCATTCTTCCCACTATTGGAAAATTGTGGAAATAAGTAATTTTTCCAATTATACTATGCCCAACTCAAAAAAAACCCCCAAAAACCAATAAACCAAGACAACAACAAAAAAGAGTTGATCCAGTGCATATGAGAATTGGTTAGCTTTCACTGTTATCTTAGGACCATAACTTAGGATATGTTTTCATATCAGAATGCTACAGAGAAATCCTTTCTTTATCTGGTATACCTTTTTTACAAAAAACATTGTTTTTTATTGATTTGGCTTCTCCAATGAAGGGTTACCACGGCTCTGTCTCTTCTTACCTAAAAGCTTTACTAAAGTACTGATGGTTGACAACTGTGAGCTTGGGTCTCAGTAGACATCGGCAGTCCTTGTAAATTCCTGTTCCTACAGACCTCACACTATTGCACCTCTTTCTATTCACCTTGTCTAGTTTGCAGTTCTAGATAAATGTTCAGATTTTCTTATAATAATTGAAGCAGAAAGTCTGTCTCATTATAATGTGTGGCTCCCAGCAGCCCTGAAAAGAAGCAGATGGAAAACCCCCTATTATCGTAGAATCATAGAATGTTAGGGCTTGGAAGGAACCTCTGGAGATCGAGTCCAACCCCCAGTTAAAGAATGACTGTTATTTAGAATTAGTGCAAGTTTCGGTGGAGTGAAAGAGCAGGCTCCATTGAGTTTAATGAAGTCAAGGTTTCACAGTAAGTGTTAAGTATGGGCTGCGGTACATTGTTTCTGCACAAGCTAGCAAAGGTACCTGCCAGTTCATTCACCTCTGTTTCCCTGTTTGTCAATGCTCTGAAATGCCAAGTATGGCAAAAATGTTGGAGGGCAACTTCTCTTGCAGTGAATGGTGTTCACTTGTGTTCAGTTATAAGGCAGCAGAATCTGGTGTGGAGCTTGCTGGAAGATAACAGTCATTGATTTCATAACTGAAATATTTTATTTATATGAAAAGTGACCAGAAACATCACCACCCACAAAGTGATTAATCCTAATTAGCATCAAACTTATTGACAGGAAAAGCTACCTGCACTTCAGAATGTTCAGCAAATTCTGGTGTAGATACTTCTTGTTTTGCGTATTAATCCAGCATGTCATTTCACCTGTGTTTTAGCAAGGAGATGTAATAGACTTCCTTGCAATCTCCTGTTGAAATTAATGTTCTATACACGATGCTGGGTACAATGATTCTGTGTAGAAGATTATTATACTGAACTGTTGCATTCTTCAGTTCAGTATTAGCATATTCCGGTTAGTAGATAGTACAATGGATTGGCATCTTTTGGTGGAAATGCCATTCTAGGTCACAGCGTCGTTCTGAGACCGTAAACGGGATCACTAATATTTTCTGGACAGAGGAGTGATTTACAGAGAAGTGTGGGATAATAAGTGAGAAGGCAGTTTGCAGAAACTTGTGCATGATATTTTTACAATAAGTTAAATTTTTTTACTGCTGTTGATTGTTTAATTTCCTGAGTTTCAAATATTGTCAATTACTGTTTTTAATAGCAAAGGCACTATGCTTTAGCTTTCATGTGTCTGAATTCTAATCTTCATATAACATTTTAAAGGTGGCGACACATGTGAATATCTTCTGTCCAGCGGGAGATTTCTTGGAGAGAAAGTATGGCAGCCCCACAGTTGTATGATGCATAAGTATAAAAATAGGTAAGGAAACTCATGTCTTCTGGTCATCTGCCTAGAAAGAAGAGTCGTCGTTTGACTGCAGCTGTAGTAACTGCAGTGTCATCTATTTACCACTTCATAGCTGATTCTCTAGGCTTTCAAAAATATGCAACATTTATCAGAAGGCAGTCTTTTCCTTGCATATTATCTGTGCATCTACAGTGTCTACTGTAGTTGTATTTATAGATAAAAATACAAATGACTGTTAGTGATAGTAGTACTGATACGTGTTACGGAGAGCCACAAGATGCTGCAAGAGACTGCATAGCTTCATATGTCTCGGACTGCTGAAAGGGAAAATGCTGACCTTATGTGTAGAATCACAAGTAAAAAAGTGCCCAATGAAGTTACCAATCGCTTTTTTTCACCTACTAGCAAGAGAAGTTTATTTTTTAAAATTATGCTATATATTGCTATTTTGAAACTACTGCATTTGTAGCACCATAGAATAGGAAAGTGTTCTTGATTGCCTAATCATATTAGCAGGGGAGTTCATTTTCATTTCTATGCGAATTAGACTACACTTTTTATTAATTCAGCATGTTTAAAAAGAGATCTATCATTCCTTAGAGCTGGTTATAATGCTTAGAATTATCTATATTGCTCTGTAGATTTTATAAAGACTTTTTCCTAAAATATAAATTTCCTGTGACATGAATATTGCTGTTTTGTTTTACAGTGAAGCAAAAAATTGCCTCATAGACAAACATATTGTATTTATAGGAGATTCTAGAATTCGACAGCTGTTCTATTCATTTATAAAACTCATAAATCCTCAAGTCAAGGAAGAAGGAAATAAGGTGAGATAATTTATTTTTATGATGTTTTTGTTTCTTTCTTCCTAATTAATCTCATAACTCTTTACTAAACTTCAAAAAAGCAAGAAATTATACCATTTGCTGGCCTAGCTGTCAGGAAGAAGAATGACAGAAAAGTCTTTTGGAGAAGAACAAGATTATACCAGGATAACTGGGTACAGATGAGATGACTGGGAATCTGAGAAGTGAACTAGGAAGCTTGAGAGAAAGCTTGTTTCAGTTTGGGAATAAATTAATGAAGCTGACTTGTCCCATAGCAACTTATGCTTCATGTTTTGTTTCTTGATGAGAAAATGATTTCTCTTTTGTGTGTTTTTAAATAGTAGTAATTCATGGCTTATAATTTGTCATTTTACATGTCAGTTAAATTGCTGATCTAATCTGTTCATAAAAATCCTTGGGGCAATGACAGATTTCCAGGTCTAACTTGAAGCTGAAACTAAAAATAGCTTCTGATCTTGCCTTCCTTTTGATTGCTGCTGAAGAGCTGTCTGAATTTTACAAGGTGGAGAATGTAAAGTGCAGCTTGCTGCATGCAAACAGTAAAAAAGGTTTTTAGCTGCATCATTTGTTGAACAGACTAATAATTTCTTTTGCTATATCATGCTTCTTAGGGTGTCACTTCGTGGATGTGTGTACATTTGTGAGGGAAAAAATATGTCATTTTCAACTGTACATCAAATTTGTCAATTACTTAGGAATTCTGCCATTTAGAACTATAAGCTGGCAGCTTGTCCAGCAGGCAGCATACAGTCACTTTCATTTGCCGGAACAAGATGTTTGATTGATTCAATAACTCTGATTGAGTGCTAGAATTTATTTCGAGTTGAGAGGTACTTTTTGTCAAGTATTTATGAAATCAAGATCTGAGTTTGTGGAAGAGAAATACACTTGTTCTTTTGGTCCAGGATTGCAACTGATGTTGTATTTGGTAATATTTTAAAGGAGGATGGTGTGTGCAGTATCTGTCGGCTTCCTTTCTGATTTCTTACAATCTCACTCAGCAAATTTAATAATACCTTCCAGACTTTATTTCTGCCAGAGATTATTTTCTTTTATTCTTTAAAACTGTGTCAGTTCTTTTGTGCAGAGAAAACAGGCCGATGAAAAAGAAGGCTAGGAGAAAGGAAATGTAAGAAAAGAAAGAGAAAAAATATCTTAAGTTTTTCTCATTTTGGGAAGGTAAATTTAGGAAAATATTTCATACCTTTGTAACAGAGTGAACAGAAAGCATTTCAAACTTTGTTGGATAGATCCTTCCAGGAAAAATAAGCCTTTATGCAAGTATCAGGAAAGTAACATAAATATTTTGCATGAGTATACTGACAAGTTTATACAAGAAAAATCCTTTCTTCTGAAGATAAAGGTTTGGCTGATAGCAAATTAACATATGCATGCACTTTTTTTTTCTTCATTGTGAAAGTTTGTCTTACTTTGGTTTTATGGTTTGGGGTTTTTTGACAGCATGGAAATATCCTGTTTGAAGATAAATCTGCGTCAATTAAAGTGGTAAGTTTTTATCTGGTGTTTAATTGCAAGCCATAATCATATTATTAGTTCATACAATGTAATCCAAATTGTAGTCAGAGCTGGATTTTTCATGTTACCACAAGGGATGTAAAAGTCAAAAGATGCTTGAGACCATCAACATTCTTTATAAATTTTCCACAAAAAATATCGGAGTGTATCTTAACATACTATATTTTGAATGTTTCTTTGAGAGACTTTGGCTTTGAGTACGTGTATTCTGTCTTCGCTTTGGGCACAAGCTCTGGAAGCATGTATAATTTTTATTTTTGTCAGATCTTACAATTTGGCCTTCCCAAGAATAGCTTTTGCCAGGAAGTTTACTCTTTCACTGCTGTAAGAATATGTATCTGGGGCTCACTTACTTGGAGTGGTCCTTGTCATAATCGTCATTGAGCTCTTTAAGCTGTCCCAACAAGTATTCCTTTTGCATGGAGAAAGAGCCACAATGTTGATTATAATGTGGATATATAAAAAAAGAAAACAGAGTGCTTGAGAGTAAGTTTTATGAAGGGCTTTGTTCTCCTCTGCCCTGGCATTGGAAATGGTGTCCTCAGTAGCAGTCTTCGCTTCTCATGACAGCTGTCGGTAGCACTGGGTTTCTGCTTGTCGTGTATTTGTTTATGCCTTAGAGACAACTCATTCTCTGCTCATGGAAACCAGAGAAGCCATCTATTGGCTGAGTGGTCTGCAAGTGAGTTTTCAGTACCTGCTTGTGTAGGTGGTTAAGATGTAGGATACAGAATAACGTTTTAGGGTATGAGCCCATGGCAGTTTAACCCTGTGCTGTCCCACTCCGTTGCCCTTCACAATATGTTCCTCTGTTTGTCCTGGTGCAGCTGTGGAGTGAGCTGGTTTAGGAGTTGATTCAGCCAAAAAAATTACCTTGTAGTATTCCCTTTTGGTCAGGTCTGATGTGGCTTATCATATGGTTAGCTAAGTGCTGGAAAAGAGGAGGCAGAACACGAGTCAGGACAAAGGGGACACTGCAGTGTGGTTTCTGTTGGTGTAGCCTAACACAGAACTACATCTTCAGAAATCCTTGAGCCTTCATAGGTGTCTAAGCACTGAGATTTGAAATGGTGCTTTTGGGAGATACCTGGGTAGTTAAGAACATATTACTAGTCTGCTACTTCCTTGTTTTGATGCCACTTTGCTGTTGATATTATTGGCACAGTAGCTGAATTTTCATGTTCAGAATGGCTGTGACCCAATAATCTAAATGTGGAAAATATTTGAGCAACAAAAGAGAAGATCACTGGGAGCAATTGGAGAGTTTAATTTTGCCCTTTCTGGTCATCATACTGACCCTTCCATCCTTCAGCCACTGCAGAGGGAGGGCTATGTGATTGCTCACAGATTCCTGCCAAAAATTGAAATGGTGGCACTCGAATGAACTACCAAAGTCTTTAGGCCTGTGCAGGTGGAAGACAGAGATTTCCTGCCTGCTGGTAATGTTTCTGCATTCTGCACTAGGAAGTTTCCTCCCAATAGTTTCTGCATATGTAATCCCTGCCATTTCACTTTGAAATGTATTTAGAGTCCTTTTGATGGTTCTGCACCTGAGGAATAACTAGGTGTTAGGAAGTCACAACTTTCCCTGCGAGACATAATAGCACTAGCCTATCCTTCTAGATGGAGTTGGGCACTACTCCTGATAGCTAAAAAAATGTCAGTAGGTAATGTATTTAATGGCCATGGCACTATTCGATTTAAGCAGCTGATAATTTATAAGGTTGTAAAATAAATTTTTAGGTTTTCATTTTGTTTGTAAATTATTATTTCATGCTATCTGTTAGATTAAGTTCTGGAACATAGAAAACCTGTTGGTAAAAACTATGGGAAACTGAGCTAAAAGCAAGTCCTAACAACTAAGTTATAGATGTGAGCTTGTTTTTATCCCTGGTTGCATTGGAAACCCAAGGACATCCTATTTGGCAGAAGCTAAAAAATGACGTTCTTGGTGAAATCCCAGCTCCTGAACTACAAATGATAGTGTCTTATTTCATGCATTTTGGTTTTTTTCTTTTTTCTTGTTGTTTTGGTTTTTTTCTTTTCTTTTTGTTTTCCATCCTAGAGTGAGATGTCAGGCTTTTCATGCTGACTATAAAGGAAGTCTCACTTTGGGCTAGGTGTTTTTCCTTCACAGGTGAATTGATAATGATTAGCTTGTGGGGTTTTTTGTTTGTTTGGTTTGGTTTTTTATTATTATTTATTTTTGTTACTAGTCTTCAGGGTTACAGAGTAAATCTGCATTTATTTTGCAGGATTTCCTGTGGTATCCAGAAGTTAACAGCTCTATGAGGCAGCGTATCAAATCTTGGACTGAGGTTTGTCTTAAATATTTCTTTTAGGAAAATATAGCAACTGACTGAGGACTACTACCTTTCTTTTTTTCATACGCACAACTGTAATTACTAGGAGTCCAGCAACTGCAGCATATCACATATATTCAGTCAGTTATGTACCAGAGATATGAAATTTGTCATAAAAGTCATGAAATGGAGATGTTTACTTGTGTGTATGTTTCTTGGCATCTCCTGGTCGCCTAAGGAAGGCTTCACCTGGCCCAAAAAACCCCCAAATCAATCCAGAAAAGCTGTACTTCGTAGGAGCAGGTTGATTCATCCCATGAAGAACTTGAAGGATTATACTCTGATCTGGTGTTTCGTTTCCTCTGTGTCTGCAATGGCTTCGCTTTTAGGTGACCAAACATTCTTGATCCTCGTGTGTCCCTTCCATCTTGAGATATTCTTTGATTATATGATTTTACATTTATGCTAATTTGAGTGTTCCAAACTGATGGATAAAGGCAATTTGGAAAGTCAAGAATGCCTTGATTATTTTTTTTCCAATATTTCCCTCAAATTACAGAGTAATTATTTTACTTATTTCAGTTATAATACATGTCATGTTATTCAGCATGAAATTACATAAATCTGATAAAAAGTAATATGTTTACAGATTGGCAACTACATTTTTCTTATTTCTTCCTTTGCTGACCTTTTAATAGCCTGGAGTTATTTAGTAAGAGCCTCTGGTGATTCTTTTGCTATTGGTCGTTCTTACACAATGCCTTCCATCAAGATAGCTGAAGTTGTAATTCTTTTTTCTTTTTCTGTGATTACTACAAAAGATTGGGAGCTGCTAAACCAAACCTTTGCTGTGCCAAGGCAAAAATTCTTACTGGTGATCAGCACTGCTTGTTTCCTGGTACTCTTCTGTTAAAGTACATATTCTGTTCCCTGCCCTAGAGGTAGCTTTCAGACCTCTGGGGCAACTGTCTGTTGTGGTTTTGCAATGGGCTTACACTTCAGTCAGGACAACAGCTAAATCAGATCTTTGACAATGCTGAGAGACACTGAGAGAAAAAGTACTTCAATAGTATGATCTACAGTTTACTTGCCCCTAGGAGAGGATCACAGAATCAAAGAATTGTCCTTTAAGATCCAGAGTCCAGTCATTAACCTTACACTGACAAGTCCTTGACTAAGCCTTATCCCTAAGCACTGCATCTCTACATCTTTTAAATACCTCCAGGGGTGGGGACTCCACCACTGCCCTAGGCAACCCATTCCAATGCCTGATAACCCTTTCAGTAAAGAAATTCTTCCTAATATCCGATCTAAACTTCCCTTGGTGCAACTTGTGGCCATTTCCTCTTGTCCTAAGGATGTCTGGCTTTTAAAGAGAACTTATGCTGCTAAACTGCTAATGGTTGTAAGTGTTACTCTGCACTTTTGCAGATTCCATTATGTGAAAATTCTGATATATCACAAGTTGATGTTCTCTGTAATACATCTGCAGTCTATTTTGTGAGCATAAACTGATGGACAAGTTGAGCACTAATTTAATTAAATAAGATACGAGTCTTAATTAACCTGCTCAGTATAATAGTAAGTAAAATTTGTGAATATTTTCAAACTAATTCATTTTTACTATGTGTCTTAGGGTCCTGTGGCAAAACCTCACGTAATTGTAGTAGGAGCTGCCACGGTAAGTTTTATGTATATGGGGCATTTTAGTAAAGAAGAAGGTTCCACTAGGGTAACTTTTTGATGCTGTCGAATTGGTTACATGATTAAGTTGTTAAACCCAATTTATAATAAAAAAATGTAACAGCAAATCACTAGAAGTATAACAGGTTGTTCTAAAATATCGGGTATACTTTATCATAGCTGTGCAATGTACAATACTTGCATTTTGGCAGCAGTATTGGTTGGTAACTATTAATTATCTTGAACCTAGCTAATAAAGTAGCTTTGTTAAAAGCAAATTGTTCATTAAAAAGGTTAAAAGTACTTGCATACTAACTGAGATGGGTTTTTAATAAACTCCTCTCAGTCACAAAATACTGTTTTATAAAAGCATGGTCCAATATGGAATGGTCTTTTTGAGCGCACATATTTCTTTTAGACTTATGTGGGCAAAAACCTGGATTTTACATGAATAATTCAACAACCAAAGAGACTCCACTTCCAGAATCTTGTTCCACTGGAAGCTTCCACCACTGCTGTGGGCTGCAGCATCACAGAAAACAGGGCAGACAAAGACCTGAAGAGGTCTCCCAACCTATTGGTTTGCCACCACACAGGATCGGTTATGTCCGTGTTGCAGTTGACGAGAGTCAACCAGTTCTTTAAAACTTCCAGGGACAGAATTCACCAGACCCACCTAAGTAGTCTGTTCCAGTAGTTGGCTGGTACTGGGAGTCAAGAGTCAAACAACTGCTCATCTCATCAATTCTACATTTAACGTCCCTTACTTCCAAATATTTTGGAACTGGAATTTGAAAGGAATTAGCTATTATAATTTTATGCCAGCTTATATAGAGAGGGGGAAAGTGCGTTCCATTTTTAAACGAAAATCTTTTGAAAGCAGTTTGGTTTAGAGACAGTTCAGGCATCCTGCTAATCTGGAAGCTCCTGGGCATGCCAATCTAGGCTGAATTCCCCCAATTTTAGGGGAAGGTCATATATGTATGCAGACCTCCACACATTTCCTGAGGGATCAGAAATTCTCTATTTCCTTACAAGCGAATCCCTTAAATTTTCTTCCTCCGTAGGAGCCACATAAATATTTGATCTTTAGCAATCCTAGTAAGCCTAGAATAACACTACACAGTCTGAGAATCTAGCAAGTCATACTGGCATGGGTCACTGTATATGAATGTGCCATTATATGGGGGTAGTGTTCTGGCAAACAAAAGGTCAGGTTGCGAAACTACAAGACTCTTACCTAAATAATTGCTTTTACTTATATATGTATGTTAGCCATAGCTGCTTGTCCTTTGTGGAGAGCAGGAGATACAGACAGACCAACAATAGACATGTGTTGCTCAGCTCTTTCTAACACTAAGATATTTGCACAAAACATAGTGATACCTAAAGTTAGCCAAAGATAAACATCCCCTGTTTTAAGGGACTTGCAGAAAAACAAAGTGCTTCAAAAATCTGAGGTGTCAGCAATGTTACCATGGCTAACACTGGTGTGGTAACCTGCAACTAGGTTACTCTGGTATGTTCCCTTGGACTCCTCAGCGTTTTGAAACTTACCTGTGTCTTTAACTTAGCTCTGAGTTTGGTCATGCTACTTTAGTCTGGACATGTCTGTCTTAAGATGTCAACTGCATAACAGTTTATAAATAGAAGTCTTGCAAGCTGGAGAAACTCCAGCTAGTACAAAACTCAGTGGTTTGCTTATTTTGGGAAAAGGAGGTGCTCTGAGAATGTCACTGCAGTGGTCTGCTGCTTAGTTCCTCATGTCCCGTGGAATAGAATATGCTTCTAAAATGTGTTTAAATGCTGTAGGTATTACACGAGTGAAGACTTAGCTACTGGGAGGAACAGCTTTTTTTTTCCAGAGTGGGGATTCTCAGAGCAGCTGCCTGTTACTTGGTTTCATGAAGTATTAATTTATACTTGATAATATTCTCAGAAAGCCAAGCGTACTTGGCTTTTATTTTAAAAATTATGTAGATATTTGGAAATACCTAGAGAGTTCACTACGTTCAGGCTAAATTTTTGTTTGTTTGTTTTTATAGATTTTGACTAAATCAGTATAGGTACAGTAATATTTTAAAATATAAAAAAGCTAAATCTATTTTTCCTACAATGTGGGAAATTATTTTCAAAAGTTAAGGGAGTTTCTTGGGTGGCTATAGCATTCTTCCAGTCATTTAATGTAGAAGATTAAATCAGAAATGTAAATGGCTCCTTTTCTTTTTTTTTTTCCTTACTCTCTGTGGATATCTGCGCAACAGATGGGCATAATGGAACTTGATACTACCATCAAGTTTTGCTTGCATGCATTTCTTGCTGTGGTCAGTTTTCCTAGAGTAAAATTGACTGAATTGGCCATGATATTTATGTAATATGACGGGCTTTGCTACTTCAACATTTTTAAAAATTAGGGGCTTTTAATTAAAAAATGTTGCATCATTTAATTTATAAAAAATAACATGTGGTAAGTTGAATATTAGGTACTCTGCATTTAAATAGCCTGTGTGAATGTAATTATCTGCCTAGACACATCCAAAAGAAGTTTTTTTAGCATTTTAAAAGCAAAGACTAAAGAAATAATCTAGCTGTATAGAAATAATGAAAAGTAGTGCTTCTACAGAGCAATGGAATCAGTTAATT
>JAVSBS010012947.1:0-34043 GCA_033124195.1 Coracias cyanogaster | reverse complement strand
TCAGCCACCCCTCCCAGTTTTGTATCATCAGCGAACTTGCTGAGGGTACACTCTGTCCCCTCATCCAGGTCGCTGATTAAAGTATTGAACAAAACTGGAGCCAGTATTGATCCCTGGGGAACACCACTGGCCACAGGCCTCCAACTTGACTCTGCGCCACTGATCACAGCCCTCTGAACTCTGTTGTTGTGACAGTTTTCAATCCACCTCACAGTCCCATCATCTATCCCACATTTCTTGAGTAAGGATAACCATACAGAAAATGTTACTGTTGGTAGATCTCTGTCACTTTCTAACATAGTCACAAGATGTTAAATAGCTGTTCACCAAAATACAGTTTGTCATGGATGAATTGTATGTCAGTTGAAAAAACGTAACAGCTGATAATTAAATTTTCTCTGTGTACAGTCATATTGGAATACTTTTTAAAGGTTTTGACCTTTAAAGACACAGAAATATGTTTTATCAAGAGTTGCAAGAATGCAAACCAAAAACGTAGGTTACACCAGCTGGTGGTGTTGCTGTAGTGTTCTAATGGGTACAGCGTCAACAGCGAGCGTTTAGACTTTCCCATTCTGTGTTGCCAGTGTGTCTCGTCCATCTTGAGCACAATTCTGCCATGTCCTGCCAAATAAGAATGTGGAGTTGGTTAAACTATCAGCAGTATGTCTTGTGATACAGATACTTTAAATAAAAATTGAAGTGAAATCCCAGGTTATTTTATGCATTGCAGTTCATTGCAAAGCTGGCATCGTGTGGTAAATGCCTATTGTTTAACTCACCTAAGTAAGAACTAAAGCCTTAAGAGTCTTAAGTCTCCGTGCCCATTGATGGACTAATATCCAAATTTTATAGTGTGCAGATATGACAGAGAAATATACCAAACGCATGCTAGGAATAGGTGTTGGAAAAATAGTGACTGGTTTTACAAGGTACCTTGAAGGCAAATAGATCCTTTTTTTTTCTTTCTTTTTACAAAGGCCTTTCTGTTCCAGATACAGAGAAGTGACTACTGTGTACTTTGGAGCAGTAGTGTACTGTGAAGCTAGAAAATCTTTCAGTGACAACTTTCACTTGTTTACAGCTGCCAATTTATACGGCAAGAGAGGGAGACGATCCCTGTTGCAATGTTAAGGCTTGGGTAGAGCTTAATATCCAGCAGCTCGGAGGAGCAGTTTCTCAGGCTTCTCCTAACAAGATACTTGTCCTTAATGACCTGCAGTTGAGCTGTGGAGTACAACTGGCACCTCAAAGTTTAATAATATAAGCTCTAATTATTTCACATGACAAAAGCCATTAGACATTTTTATTTATTTTCGTTCACCTAGAATAAGGACTACCTGTGAAATGTTTGGGAAAGCAGAAGTTTTAAAACAGCGTTTCTGTTTGAACACTTAAATTCTCTTATTTCTGTATGTATGTTGTCCCTGTTTTAGACATGAGGCTTCATTTGGGATTAATAGGTTTTTAACTGTTGTGTTTATTTTAATTGCATCAAGTAAAATCTAATACGTAAATGTAGATAGTGATAAAATATTGCTGGTAATATTTGAACATCTATTCATGACTGTATCTATTAGTAAGCATAGCAACACTAAATGATTGGCAATTATTATTTAATGTGACCTGAGTTTTGCTATTGAGAAATTGATGACTGTATAATGATTATTTCTTCCTCAGGGAACTGCTTATGGCACTTTGGTGTACTGCTGAAACTGATTTGCTTACTGACATGTATATATTTTCTGTCATATTCTCAGGTTTGTAAATTTTGACTATTATTATCCTTAACAACCCAAGAGGATATTACCTATCTCTACTTTTTAATGTGCTCATAACTTGCATATTTGCTCCTGTATCATATATACAGAAGACAAAAAAAGGAACTTTTCAGGTTTTTTTAATATTTGGATTGGTGGGAATTCTGGAAAAAACCCAATTCTGTAACTGACTCGTTTGTAATGTTTGCGATGTTTTCAGTGTACTACTACAAATTTAATAAATACCAAGGTCTGTGCTTTAGTTTTGGGGTGGAGTTTTTTGATGTGATTAAATTCACAGGGTTTTGCCAGCGTATGGTGATATATAGAGTGATACAAAGATCTGTGTCTCTCAGAGAGACCTGGTGGTGGCTTTGATACCTCATCAGCAGGCTGGTTCTTCTGATAAATTAGTGACTTCCTGCATGCTGTAAAGAGCTGAGAGAGATAAGGGCAGAGTTTGTCACTCCAGGATTTTACAGGGGCAGTTGTGTGGTTTTGTTCCCTCCTTGGTTTTAGGCCTGTTGAACGGTAGTCTTCTGTGGAGTTATCCCAGCACGCCAGCAGAGCTCTGCCTTTGGGCCTGCCGTAGGAAATGGAAGGCGTGCCAGTACCTTTACGGGAAGCAAAACCGAAACCCTCTTTCATCTGAAGAAGTATTTTTGGGTTTTTATTTTTGTTTTTTTTTCCTTTTGAGAGGGAGGAGTGCCTTCTAAGGAAGCCTATTATTTTGGTAATGCCACATAGCTAGTGGGCATGTGATAGTATGAAAAGACACAATATTCCTTTAAATATAGTAAAAATTGTTGAAATCAATGTTAATGCTTTTACCGTGTTTATATTTTACAGGGCGCGTTTGAGAAGATATTTTCTTTTTGGCCACTGTCCAAGTGTTTTGAACTGAATGGGAATGTCTATGAATGGTGGTTTAGGTGGAAGTTGGATCGCTACGTATGTAACATTTGCATACATTTATAACATTAAGCATATTTTTTAATTTGGAGTGGAGGGAGGGTTGTTTTCCTTCCCTTCAGAGAAAGCAGAATTTTGTTTCAGTGGATTGTTTAATAGAAGACAAAGCTGCACCCACCATACCTCTGCAAATGTCTGTCAAAGCCTTGCTTAAAAGGTGAATGTTGATGTATTTGCTGTTGGATCCTGCTTAGTTTGCTTTTAAAAAATAAAGTCATCAAGTGACCTAGATTTGTTTTTTCTCAAAAATTTTACTATGAAAATTTAACACCAGACGATTGAAATGCAAGGCAAATTATTGCAGTAGCATTCTTAATAATATTTTTTGAAAGTTGTATCAATTAAGGTATCTTTTAAGGTGAACTTTAAAACACTTAAAATCAAGGTCTTGATGGCCAAACCAGACTGTTCTCACACACATTTTAAATAGTTTTATGGTGGGGAAAGTGCTTTCTTTCCAGTTACAGACCCTACAATGTGGGAAACTAGAACAGGGAGAGGTTTTTTTGCCTTCTTGGTAAGCTGAGTAGAGCTTCTAAGATGGGAGCATTTGTCTGCTAACCTTACCCTTGGCGGGATCACTTGCACGCTTCTCCTTGTGGTGCTCTTCAGTAACTGAAATTTGTGGAGCACACAGTTGTCACGTCCTGGGCTGCTCCCATCAGCAGCGCACGCTGCCTTGCGACATTTCAGACTTGGAGCTTTGTTGCCTGCGAACAGTGTGTATTCTGTGACGCCCCTAAAGAGGGAAGTCCCCAAATATATACAGAAGACAAACACCGCGTGGGCCTGAAACAGCATCATGTTGCTAGCTAATGAGAACTTGGCATAAAATGATAAGACACTCTGAACAATTGTGCCTGTGAGAGAGGGAGGCACTTGTAGTGCTTCTTGAATGTTCTCACCTGCCGACTTGGGAGAAGGCCAAAGGGAAGGGAAAAACTCAAGTTTTTTCACCAAAGAAAGCCCTTTTCAATGCTGGCATGGATTGTAGAGGGGATAGGTACTTGAAAGCTTCTCGAAATGACATTGTTATGTCTTTAATGGTCTGTGAAGCATTAGTAAGAGTACTTTATTTGTAGTTTTTGAGTTGAGTTAAAAGTGCAGCTTATGCCAACCTAGTGTAGAAAGCCTATTTTTGTTTGCTTCAGTACCTCTGGGAAAGGACCTTTTGACACCTAAGCTTTGATATCACAAATAGTTTATTCTGTAGTGTTTCTGTTAAGAGTTCGTACCTGAAGTACTTGTAAAAGCTGTGGAAGATTCATTGCATTCTGTTTGTCTTTTACAGGTGGTTTTTCATGGGATGCTGTTTGCTTTTATTTATCTGGCATTGCAGAAACGTCAGATGATATCAGAAGGAAAGGGAGATCCTCTTTTCTCCAGCAGAGTTTCAAATGTTTTATTATTTATTTCAGTTGTGTCCTTTTTGGTACGTATCTAGTATAACTAGTATGATCAGGTTTGTGAAACTCTTTAAGTTTTCTGAAGTTCTTCTTTAGGAAATACATTGATTTGAAAAAATGAAATCTTGATCTGGAGACACTTAGCTATGTTTTTGTGCACAGCCCTACCTGTCCACTCACTAAAATACTTTTCCTTTCAGTCAACTGTAGATAAAATCATCATCACTCTTTCATTTCATTGCAAAGGTTAGAAGAAAATTGGATCATAAAAATCATATGGTAGACTATGCAGCACTTAGTTCTTTATTTCTTGTCTATTTGTGATGAAAAAATCGGCAACAGTGTGCCTGTATCTTAGGGTATGAGTAAGTGTAGTATTCATCAGTTGCAAAGAAGAATTTGGGAAAAATACAAAACTAAGCACAATGTTGTTTTTTCTCTTACTGTCCCGCATCTTAGTGAACGAACTACTGCTGAAGCACTTCAGAATAGCTTACCTCATGTTTCATTTTCAAATGTTACACATAATTGCTACACAGACTGATTTTTATATCTTTTAGACCTACTCTATTTGGGCTAGTAGCTGTAAAAACAAGACAGAGTGCAATGAACTACATCCTTCTGTTTCTGTGGTGCAGGTAATTATAATTCTAGTCCTTTTCCTTATGGTGATAGTACGTAGTCTGTTCTTGTTTGGGCTTTTAAAAAATTTGTTTTTAAATACATTTTTGCTTTAGCATGGGGTGCCAGCTGTTAAGCTTCATTCTCATGTCTGAAAGTGAAAAAGGTTTTAACTACATTGCTCAATGTTTTTCGTTGCCTTTAGGCACTGAAATTGCATACTGTGATTATGCTTTTGATAAACTGTTTAAGTCCAGACTGTTCAAGTCCAAACCCAATTTTTGACTAATTGCATAGCAGTGGCAAAGAAGAAAGCTGTAGGGGAGCATGAGTGTTTGGGAGCTATTACTGTAGGAAGTAACCTGTGGCCCTGTAGTCACTCTTAGGCAGAGAAGAGATGGGCCACAGGGTCATGCATGTACCTTTCTCAAATTTAGATTTTCCTCTTACTTTGTCCCCTGCCCCACTATACCCCAGCTGTCCGAGTCTGTTTCCTCTCTGTTTCCTTTTTTTAAAGTTTATCGTATGCTCTTGAGGGGCAGCATGTTTTACTTCATTTTTTAACATTAATTTGTCCATCTTGACAGCCTCTCTTTAAAAATTGAGGGTTAACTCAGATTTGTGGCCACCTTCGTTTTAGGCTGGCATGGTATAACATGTTTTGTGACTGTGCCTAGTAAGCGTAGAGTGGTATCTGTCAACATCAAGGCCACGTTTTTACTGAAGATGTAAATGTGACCTGCTGTGCTAGAAGAATGTGTGTAAGAGATCTGCAAGTTCAAGACCTACTTTGTGAAGTATAAACTGCGTGTTTATATATTTGTTAGATTTCAAAGAAAATTTAATACATTATGCATGTCACTTTAGACAGTGAAAATTTTGTGTGTGTAATCTGCTTGTCATCCACAGTCACTTTTTCTTCTACTTTTTTTTTTTAAAAAAAGATTTTGGCTTTCATCCTCATCAGAAACATTCCTGGATATGTCCGATCTGTGTACAGCTCATTCTTTGCCTGGTTTGGCAAAATTTCTCTAGAGGTAAGTGGTGTGATCAGTACAGTAAATTGAAACTTAGAAAATAAAACTACCTTACATTTCTAAATTGTAATATAACAACTAGCAAAAACCTTTATTGGCCTATTTAATAGCATGCTGTTGTGTTTGACTTCTTTTAGCATTGTAGCTTCCATCTACACCTAAAAATTGGAGCTGCAATAGCAGTGTCAGAGTAGCAAACTTATTTCTTATGCCGTTGGGGGGAGCGGGGCCAGTTCAGGGTTGGGAGAGTGGGGATTTAAGTCTGGAGTAACCTGGGGGGTGTGTGCAGTTGGGAGATAAAAATGTAGGCCAGTTAAGAGTCCGCATGAATTATACTGCCTAGTGTAAGTACACTTACAGACATGTTTGCCCTAGAAAGCTTTCCTGCGTTAATAAATGTAACTTTGCAAAGAAAACCCTTCTTAGCTCCAATGTTATCTTGTTCCATTGACCGTATATTTTGAAATGGTAGGAATTACCTTTGTTTCCATTTTATTTCCTGTTTAGTAATATTAAATATTTAATTTTATCGTGTTGCTAAAATACATTTTCGAAAAGGGAAAGGAGCTTACAAGAGAAACTCATTGTAACGCTGTGTGTATGTAGTATATGATTTTGAATTTTTTTTAGAGGATCACATTTTCACTGTTGTCATTACTGGCAAATTTTAAGGTGCTGAGCAACTCCAGGGACCTTTGCGTTCCACGGCAGTTGAGCCATTCTCTTTTATTGGCAGGCAGTTCAGTTCTTCACCAGAGATACAGTAACTGAGCGAGGTGTATTCCCCTTCTGTTCTGACATGATGTATATCATAGAATCGTTCAGGTTGGAAAAGACCCTTGGGATCATCGAGTCCAACCATCAACCCTACTCTGCAAAGTTCTCCCCTAAACCACATCTCAACACCACATCTAAACGACCCTTAAACACCTCCAGGGATGGTGACTCAACCACCTCCCTGGGCAGCCTATTCCAGTATCTGACTACTCTTTCAATGAAACATTTTTTCCCAATATCTAGTCTAAACCTACCCTGTTGCAGCTTGAAGCCGTTCCCTCTTGTTCTATAGCTGTGAGAAGAGACCAGCACCAACCTCTCTACAATGTCCTTTCAGGTAGTTGTAGAGAGTCTCCCCTTAGCCTCCTCTTCCTCAAACCAAACAGTCCCAGCTCCTTCAGTCACTCCCCAATATGCCGTATTTGGTTAAGGGCAAAGCAAACCCATTTTACTGTGTATTCTGACAGATTAATAGTTTTGTCTTCCAGCAGAGATGTGGAAAACAGCTTCTTAAAGTATGTTATTCAATCACAAATGTCCGACTTAAGCAGAAATACAGTCTGTCAGTTGATGCCATAGTAATAGTTATATGGTTTTATATAAGTAAAAATATTTAAGTGTTATTGAACACGCTCTTTTTCCTTTTAGCTTTTCATTTGCCAATACCATATCTGGCTGGCAGCAGACACAAAGGGGATCTTGGTGCTCATTCCTGGATATCCAATGTTTAACGTTCTTGTCAGCACTTTTATATTTGTGTGTGTGGCACACGAAATTTCTCAGATCACTAATGATCTAGCACAGATCGTGGTTCCTAAAGATAACTCAACTCTGCTGAAAAGGTTGCTCTGCATAGCTGGATTTTTTTCTGGACTGCTGCTCTTCTCAGCAGTGCAAGATCAGTCAAGGCATTGACTTGAAAAGATTATTGGAAACTGTCTTCAGGTTTATTTTGTGTCTGCCTGAACAAAAATGCTCAACTGGAGGTGCAAGAAGACGTTTAAACTGTGTGTGGAAAATGTATATAGTGCACCTGTACATATTTTGTGTGGAAATGGCCTTCTCAAATCATCTGAGAAACAAGAATGCACTGTACAAATTGCATGTGAAAAATGAGTCTTTTCTACTGGATGTATGTTTCTGTTTACATATCTGTTTAAACCTGACACCAGGAAGTATCACCTGCATGCCACGGAATTGACTTTTACCTTGGCTCAGCCGATGAAGCGTGGATGTTCCTGGAGTACCGTACGTAACCCATGCTGTAATCATGCTCAGCCAGGAACAAAAAGGAGCAGACCTCTGGTCCTTTGTTAATGGTCACTTTTAGCTGATGTGAAACATGAAGTTACTGGTAAACCAGGGCATTTTTCTGAACAAAATGGTGATTTGTTTAGTAATGAGTATTTTGGGTGGAGATAGTATATGTTATATGAAACCCTTTATACATGGAAATAAAAATGCCATCAACAATTCAGTAATTTAGGATTATATACAAGTTTACATAATATTTTAGGGCTTGGGGCTTTTTTAAAGAAATCTAAGATGTTTTCATCAAATATGATGATTCTGAGGTGAAACTTTTTTATGAAGAAAATGTGATTTTTTGTTTTCCCCTAGAATTGTTTGCTTTTTCATAAATTTTCCACTAATTCATTTAACTGTATGCACTTCTCTGTACAGTCCCACTGAACAAACAGAATAATAATATTTAGAGACTCAGTTTGAGATGGAGAATTTTTGGGAGACCTACAGCCTTTTCCAGGCAGATGAAATCCCGTCATGTCTACTCCATCAGATCTTAAGGAAATTGGAGAACAGGGGAGCCTCTGTGTTTGTAGGTGACCTTGAACAAGGTTTCATTAGGGAACTGGTGCCATATTCTATCCCATAATAGTATTTTCATTCAAAAGGATGCGAGTCAAGGCTGCAAGTCAATCTGTGGGTATGGAGAGGGGGGACTGAGTTGTCATCCCGTTGCACGCAGATGGTTGAGTCTCAGAATTACAAATGAGATTGGAGCTGTTTGGAGGAACCTTTTTTCGTGTCCTTTTTAGCAGTGCCCATCTTTCTTACTAACTCTTCTTTTAGCATAAAAAGTAAAGAAATAGCTGATTGGTGCAGCAGGGACAGGCTGTGTTTTACGTACCACGTAACTCAGTGAAGGTACAGTCATTTATTTGCTGTTTGTGGCTTTGGTTCAAGAGATAGTTGGACCTCTAGTTGCTTTTCCATTTTATTCTTTTACTGATTACTTGTTAGCAGTAAAAAACTGTGAACACAATATTGTTTTCCAAGCATATATGTGCAGTTATGTATGATCATAAACAATATGAATCCTAATTTGTACCGTATGTACTGTCACATACATGCTTTTGATCTTATCCCAGTTAAAAAATTTAATTCAAACTTGCAACTGACAAGTGCAAAAATACTTGTGAAAAGAACGGCTTTTTTTTTTTTTTTTTTTGGTGGAGAACAATTTCTTCCAAAGAATGACCAGTCATTCATTATAAAAAAGAAAAAATCAGTCATGTGATTCCCCCAAATTCAGGAGTTTTATTCAGTCTGCCAACTATTTGGACGCTGTTGGAAAGATACTCGGCTGTTTGTTCTGTGTGTGCATTACTTTCAGTGTCTGGACCGTGAACCTCCCTGATGGTTACGTTTGGATGGCTGACAAAAACGGTGTAGGTGAACACGGTGGTGGGGGAGAGGATGCGTAACCTTCATCTATGCCAGTGTTAGGAGCAACGGGGAACTGTGAGCTTGAGGGAAATTTTTTGTTTTCTTCACAACTTAAGTATTGTAGATATAATTTTATTTATCAGTTGTACAGACTTGGTTAAAAGATTTATTTTTAATGTTTGAAATAATGCACTTGTTTACTATTACTGTATGTGGGATAAATATATTTTCTTTTCAGGTTATGTAAAAATACGAAGTAATTTAAACATTAAATAAATGTGCTGTGGATGCTTATTTTTGTAATGGGAGCTGCCTCAATCATGTAAAAAAATTTTATTGCATGAGTGTAGCTGGGACAGTTCACTATTACGCCTGCCTTAAATGACAGATCAGCATTGCATTTCTCTGCAGTGATATTCTGGGTGCTGGTGCTTCAGATGAACGGCACATACGCACTTGTATCACAAATTTATGCAATGCAGGAAGAAAGGTTCTTCTGCAGTAAGTCTGCAGCTCCAGTAGCCAAAACCACCCCTGGAGCTCAGAGAACTTCAGCAGAGCTCTGCAGCTGAGGCGTCAAATACTTTTTCCCCCAGGGTTACAAGCTAGAAACTGCAGCAGAGCTCTGCATGGAAGCAGACAAACTGATGGGGCTTTTCTTCAGTCTGGCAACAGCAAGAAACCCATCCTGCAGATGTTTGGGTTAAGGCATTTAGCTTTTAATTTAGCCACTGGAGTCCCATACTAAATAAGAGGCTCCTTAAGTGAAGGATTCAGAGGGCTAGTTCCTGTTCCCAAAACTCCTTGTGTAACTGGGGAGCTGATCCCTAACACGGACACCTGAACTAAGTGGTGCAAATACTCGCCCTCCTTCCCAGTTACACCACCTATTTAGGCATCTCCCCCAGGCGAAGGGAAGCCCTGCACCACCGGCTCCACTTCCGTTCTTAGACACTCTGTCCCCTGTCACTGTCCATAACATTAACAACCGTAACAAAAAGTTGTTCAGGCATCATCATGTAAAATAACCAGGCAGCAACATCACTACTTAAGGTTTTCCTATTTATTTACACTTGATATCTTTACAAAGACACGGTGTAGTGCTTTCTATTTAGTTTGGCTGCAACTGTCAACCAATACAGTATCCGTTCATATTGCCATTGTACATCATTAAAAGAGGCTGGGAATTCCCTGGTTTAACTATTACTAATTCTTTAGCCATTCAAGCTCTTTAGCCATCTTTATAAATCCATGCTTCCATAGTAATTGTTTTAATAAGTAAAAATAATTTATTAAACTTACCTCCAATAAATGAAGCTTTCAATCATAAAATAGTTCAGGTGTGCTTAATACTCAAGTCACCTGCATCATTAGATGATTTTTTTTATGCATGTACATAACAGTTTAAGACATTTCCTTAGATCCATTGGCACTGTTGCATATTAATACAGATGGGAGCAGCTCAGCTGGCAGTTAATTGATTGTCATGTCATTCACAAGTTATCGAAGTTGTTACTATCCAAAACCAATACTATTTACAAAATCTAGTCTTATGTTGCTTTAAAAATCATTATTTAAAATCCATTCCATTCATCGCTGTTTCAAAGCACTGACGGCTCACACATTTGAAAATAGTGGTAGAAACCAACAGAAACCAAAAGCTGATGGTACTCAAATTTTTCACAGCTTGGATGTGAGAAGTGAATTTTTCATTTGCTATAAATCTGTGTGCAGTTTTCGAATTCCTTTTTCACTGATAAACAGCCAAGCTGCTGGAGAAAAGGAGGGGTCTCTTAGGAGGCAGACTGGCTGATGCAAGCTCTTCCCTGGCACTTTTTAGATGAAGTGGGTTTGATCCGTGCCACTCAAAGTCAGCAGGAATGGCTCCTTATTCCAAATGTTTCAGAAACGGACTTTGTTTTCCAGCTTACACGACTGTAGCCTGAGCTGCTTCTCATAGTACAATAACCACCAGCCCTGTTCCTGGGACTGGGGGGTTTGATAACGTATTCCACGCCTTGTGCCCAGCATTTAGGGCTGCCTTGCAAGCTCTGACTTCAAGGCTTGACAAGATACCTACGCTGTACTGAGCACTGATTACGCTGCAGGAGCTGCCATCCTGTGGCACAGAACGCCTCTGAAACCAGCTCAGGACTTAGATATTTGCCAAGGTGCTGCATTCAGGGCCAAGCCTACCAACATGCCACTCTTGGCTTAAAAGTGAACATACAATAAGGTTTTGTGTTTTGAAGGAACAGGGTCATAACTGTAAAAAGGGGGAAGAAAAAAAGCCAGTGACTACTTCAGTCTTTTTACAAACTCTGATAACATTATTTTACCGTTTCTTTTAAGCCTCAGTCTTAAATTCCTAAATTACTTGGAATTTCTCTTAGCAGAGACCTCAGAAACCTCAGCTAAGAAAAAGTAGCCAGCATTTAGCAATTTTAAAGCAGATGGAGATTTCTACTTACAACGCAACGTCCTGATGAACATACAACTACTGAAAGAGAAAAAACTATTCCAGAAAAAAGGCAAAGCATAAATGTCAGCTTAAAGTAGTATGATGCTTTGAGGTAAAACCCCAAGACCTGTCGGTGGGAGCTGTTACAGCTGGAGACCCCAAAGTATTTAAGGATTTTAAAAGCATCAGAAAAATTAATTCAAAATACGTAAAACAATGTCAGGAGATAAATTATCACCATCTACTGAAAAAGAAGGAAACCTCAGTTCAGTACCTTTTAACAAGCTTCATATTACTAAGCCTCCAGCTGCACAGACAAACGCCTCTCAGAGCAGCCACCTCCCCGGAAAGTGTGCATCTCATCAACTCCTTTTTAAGATGCTAAAAAATAATCCTCGGTTTAGTGGCTAGTGACTTCTTCCACGATTCTTCTGCTCCAAATAGGACAGGTAATGTGGAGGAAATAAAAAATAAACTGCATCAGGAATATCACCAAAAAAAAAAAAAATTAAGAGCATTTTTAAGGAGTTAAAAGTCCATGTATACCAGAACAAAACACCCTTGTTTACTTGCAGACACTAACTTCTGCCACAGTAGGTTGTAACAGCTGCTTCTAACATAACCAGCTGAATGAATGGACAGATTTTAAATGTTTTATTGCTTACAAGTTACAAATAGGTTAAATATCTGGTAAAGGAACAGAAATCCAATTTTCAACAGGAATACTTTTAGGTTTTTGTTTGGTTTTGTTTGGTTTTTTTCCCAAAAATAATTTGCTTATTACATTTTGATAATCTCTACAAAATTAAAGCCTAATAAATCTGCAATACCGTTTCTGAAGCTCATCACACTGCACAAGTTTCCATGCTTACAGGCTACTGCTTGTGGTGTGCAAACGTGAGGCAATTCCAGCATCCCCGGGAACAGCCTGAAATCCTCTGAACCTGGCGCTTATCTCAAAGTATTGACTTCCCTGTTAAAACTTTCAGCAGAGATCAGAAGACAGGATAAAGGTTGGTATTTATTAATACATATATTTGAAAGATTATTTTCTGAATGTAACAAATATAAAAAGTTATCAGTGCTTACAAATTGTCAAAAATGTCCAAAATAGAAAAGGATACATGAGTGATAGGAAGTGACTGAACTCTCTGGCACTGAAATCATCTTAATACTGGGGGCATGCACAATATACACCGGAAAAACTCATGCACCGATCAGAAAAAGTAAGGTAGTACGATAATTTGCTGCTTTGATTACAAATTCATTGCTTCTGTTAGTTTTCTTTCCTCAGGAATACCATTTACCTGCAAGCAGATGAGAGTTTACATAATCCGTCAGTGGCAGGTGATGCTGCAACAATTTTGAACACTATATTGGTTTGAACAATAATTGGTAACACAGCACACAAAAGAGTATTTATTCGTCCTTTACCAACAACCACACTGGAGAAACACTACAAGTACAACCTGGACCTAAAGGTGACAGACACATGAAAAAGCTTCACTCGCTTTCTTCTGGGAAGGGAGAGATCTGGGAAAAGATTGCTTAACTGGGAATTCATCTTTCTGCTTGGGATCACAGGGAGCCTGTGAAGCTCAAAATGGGAAACACAGTATAGAGTCTACATGTCCTATTTAATCTGTTTCATTATAGGAACACCTTACAAACTTTTCCATTGAAGCACCTTAAAAGAGTCCTCATGAATTTTGCCCATCAACAGACAACTATAAACTGTCAGATGCCTTCTCATCTTGGAGACCAGTAGCAATTTTCAGCAGCGTAACATAAACGTTAGACGTGAGTTGTCACCTCTCATACAATTCTTTCCCCATTATGTTTTAACTTTGTGAACTAGCCAAGCATTATGCCAGCTATTAAGTCTGCATTTTTAGATAAGGTAAAAATGTTTTTTATTGGGGATTCAGGTAGTTCCTGAAGAGTATAGTGGTTATTAGACATGGTCTGCTTTTCAAATTACTAACTATGGTTTACCAAAGCTTTAAAATTAGAAATATCTTTTTATTCATGGGGGTGACTGATCATATGTTAACATTCCTGAGTATATTGTTAGGAATTCTCTGTATGAAAGGAAGATAATTAAACAACAAATGTCTAGTTCTATAGGGTTTGTTTGGCCTTAAGTGTTTTAGTTCTATAAATTTCTTATTTGAACAGATTGATGATATTGATTGCTAAGTTTGTACTAAGTTTATACTACTAAAAAAAAAAAAAAAAAATCTTAGGAGCACCTGAATTTTAAGTTGTAATTTTCTGAAAATCTAACCTTCTGACAACACGAGCCACAGACACCCTTCAGAAGATAAACTGCAGGAGGCACGTGTCCTCATGCCATGAAGTGCTTGCAGTGCCATCTGCACGGCTGAGTTACGAACAAAGGTGTCATCATCAACTCACAGAAGAGGAGGGGAGACATTTCCTGTCCCAATTTTTGTCCACTTTCCCTCCCCTGATTTCTGAGAGCTTGTCATGGGCACCGTCTGTGATCAGTGTGAAAGAACAGGTGTATTCTAGCAGAATAACGTACTACAGAAAATACAGACACGGGAGGGTTTTTAAGATCTGCTTTTATGGCAGTTCTCCAGCACGACTTGCAAGCGACAAACCCAGGCTAGCTTGTATTTCATACCTTTTTAAAAAAATCCCTCCCTGCTGTCAACGTACAGTACTACCAGGTGATTTTGCATTTTTTTTTACTGCAAGACAGACTGGAATTCTTGTAACAAAACAGTCACAACAGAAGAGCTGAACTGTGTGCCATTTTTGTTCTGCCTTCTTTAGAAGGCCTGCAGTAGTGAGCGTTGCGAGCTATGCTAAAGGTGAACCCAAACCAGCGCTGGAGGCTTTGGACCGAGGCTGTGACTGCCAGGGTCATCCACCATTTCCAGTACACGGACAATAACGCACACAAATAGCAAAGCTAGCAGAACTGCACTCAGGTTGGTTTTATAAATGTGTTTTTAATTTCCAAATAACAACAAAAAAAAAACCCCACATGGGCAGAAGCATCTATTATATACTTGCCTCAAATCTTTGAAATGTTGTCATACGAAATTCTCCTTTAATCCCCGAAAGCAGTAATGAAGAAGAAGGATTTTAAATGAAAAGGAAAGAGTTGCTTATGTAACTCCCCTAAGTTAAAACAAGTCTTCCTCTCGGAGCTATAGTTCCCGCATGATGTTCCATACATACATATATCTAGTTTTGTCTAAATACTTCTCTGAATACTCAATAATTATACTTTGCCCTCCACATTTTCCTTGTATGATCCTTACCCCCTTCCGCACAGCTACGGCTGCAGCTTTTCCTCAGACCTGATACGCTAACTAGAGAGAACAGTCAGCCTCGGTCAGTACCCTGATGGGATGGATCATTCACGACCTCAGTCAGTACATCAGGATTTGTGAAAATGACGTCAAAGTGATGACTAAGAAACAGGGAACCTGAAGCATGGATACGTGCCTCACCACAGATTCCTCAATATCATCTCTTTATGTTCAATAATAGCAATGAAGAGCTTCTTCCTCAGAGCCTAACTAGCATTGGTGGGAACTGGAAATTTCTATTTTCCATCAAGTTTTAGAGAAGCTGTACAGTGTAAGTGCAGTGGGGAATCCGGCTACAGCTTCATGTTGTAATAGAAAATTATTTATATGAGGAGGTTTCTAACCTGCCTGTACCAGATTCCAGTGTCTCATGCTGAGTCCTAATGTGGCATTTCACCTACTTCTTCAATCAACCCCATCCCAAAATTTTCACTGATTTATCAAAAAAAAAAAAATGTGGAAGGAGAAGGCTGTACTACTTTACTGTATTTGAAAATGGTTTCCACTGTCCATAGACTGTATGCGTGTGACTCCTCCACACCAGTCACTTAATACTTACAGTATTTTCTCAGTACTGACCTGCACTCTGCTGCTGTGGAATCTGAGTCTGATGTGGCAGGTTCCTACAAAAGACAATTTAATATCTTTAATGCTTCTGTACAAAGTCTGAAGTATATTATGCATGAAAGTTCAGTATTTAAAATTCATTTTTCTGCTTATGAAGCAATAATCCATTTCCACTGTGCAAATTCAGTTGTCAAAAGGTTAGCCAAGTCAATGAGAGAAAGAAAATTAATGGTAGGGGATAGTTCCTAATATTTCACTTGTCAGCTAGGTTCAAAGGCTCAGACTTGGTGCGATGCCAGAGGTAACCGGAGTCTCTGCAGGCTTCTGACATTATGCAAAGTTTGGTTTCCACAAGTGACAAGTACAGAAAAGGTGATGGTATTTGCAACTTAATTACCGACTGTGGAATGAATGAATGGTCAGCTAGTTTTACACATCAGACCAGTTCACTTACCAAGGTAAAGTTACATTTTTGTGTCCTGCTAAAGTGTCTGTTTTAACAGCTACCAGATACTAAGGTTGTTTTTACAGAAAGGAATTATGGGTTGGGATGTAGGTGAAGCAGGTAAATATTCTGTGTACAATGCCAGAAAACCTTTGGTACAGGCTATGGCACCCTAGTCATAACAGATTGCTACTCTGAATAGAAAGGAAACTGTAAAAGACAGGGTGAGAGCACTGTGCAGCCGCTGTGCGAGGGATGACTTATATAGCTGTGCTTTCTGGAGAATCGAGCTTTGGGATAGGGAGAAGAAAACACTCTTCCAGCACGTATCTACGTTATGAAGGGAATTCAGGGCAAGCATGTGCAAATTAGGGCCAGGTTAGTGCTGGCACTGGACCACTACCACTGGGGCCATGCAGGCTGGCCAGCCGAGGAGCTACCGATGGAGCTCAGCACTGAAAAACACCCCAGTCACTCTGGAGACTTCTGCCTCAGATCTGCTCAACCCGACACCTCAACCCTTTCTAGAAGTGCCTTTTTTCTACAGCACTGCTAACTTGTCTGATTAGAACATGTGCAAAGCACTAGATGGGTCTGGCTTGACAGTTTCATTAAGTTACTGATAAATGAACTTTAAGGAATAGAAATTATTATTCTTCTGGTTTCTGTCTTGGGGAGAGGCTGCCAACAATGGAAAAGGCTGAGAGCCCTGAGTGTTTTCATTGGCAAGTCTGTATTTATTACCGGTGTAAAGGAATATGCTCTTCTGTTCAACGTTAACATTTCCAATGTAAACCACGTGTGACAGGTACATGACTAACTGACAAAGTCTGGATTTGCTAGTATGAAACTACCACCAACCCTGTGCTAGTTTCATATCAGAACTCCAAAGACATGGGTTAAGAGGCGGCGTGTCTAAAATAGAACAGTTTTAATTGATTCCTCTGTCAAAAGCAGTTTTTCTCCAAAATACGCAGCAATGTAACTGTTCCACGCAAAGCTGCTTGCCAAGTCTGCCGACTGAAACCCAGCCATTTAATTTTGTAACAGAAGGCCTTTCTTTCGGCTTGAAATGCAAACATCAGAGAATCCTGAACTAGAGTCATTACAGATACCGCCGGAATAAACACACTTCAGACGGCAAGCACTGGAATCCGTACTTAAATCGTGCAACATGACGACTGTTAAAAAATAAAGCCTCAATACTTACTGCTGTGTTTGCATCAGTGGCATGCTGGTATTATCGTAGCTGTCTGGGTGAAGGGGCGGAACAATCTCACCAGTCACTGGGTGAAAGACGGGAAGCGTGGAAAGAGGCCACGCTATCTCTCTGTTTTTAGACATGTCACGGAGCTCTTTGGTTGATTTCTGTATAGCACTGTGGTGGACCAACTGGATGCTATGTCAAACAGAAACAAAACAGTGAATACATATTTTAAGTGCTCTTTCAAAATGCATAGACTTTTACAATTATTATTTTTCTTAAAAATATGAGGACTTTGATGCATGCTACAGACTCTAGTGCAGCAATTGCCGTTAAACTTTCATACAGTTAATTTAATAAATATTAGATTTATTTAATTTTTATGAAGTAATTATTCCATTAGATTTTGCTGTCTGGATAAGCAATTTTCATAGAATCCAAGACTATGCAATTTATGGCTAATGTTGCATTTATTTGCTGCAGTTAAAATAAGTTTGTTAATTCCTGATTCTTGTGGTATATTCATAAAAACTGAGATTAGTTTTAAAACACTCCATAAGCACTGGATACCTTCCAGGATATTTGTTCTCCTGTCCACCGCCTTTAAGATATAGGCTGGGAAGTCAAATAACCAGGAGTTTAAATTACATATTAACATATTTATTCTAACAGCGCTATTTTATTTTGAATTGACAGTCGTTAACGTCAAACCCTTTTTATTCTGGCCATCTAGCCTTGCCAAGACTGATTTAAAAGCAGCTTTCACATTTATGAATTAAACCATGGATTAGAGAGAATGAAAGAAGGTTATGACACACATGTATGAAGCATGATAAGCTACTGAGAATGAAAATTAAATGGTAAAAGAAAAACAACAGGAAAGAAGACACTTACTCTGGTGTTTGCATGTTTCTCTTTTCCCTAAAAACAAAACAAAATTTATGAATTAAATAATAGCATTGATAGTTGGAACATTAAATCTATCTGATGATGAAAATAGTACATGATGTAGAAATGCTGACAACGTTATTGCTAAACGCAACTTGGCAGCATTTGCAACTGAGTTTATGATGAGGCCTCGATGAACGCACGTATAGAGATGTGATATTGATGACAGACACACACAGACACACACACAGAGAAATGAAAATGCAAGTTAAAGAATAAGCTTCTGGCTAAAATAAATTCTGTGACAAAATGAAATTGTAGTTTGTGTAAGAAATGGCAGAAATCACGTTACTTGCTGCTTTCCTTTTATGTGTTTTTCTTTTATAATATGTCTAAATTCAGTTCATCTCCTCAATCAGATTTATTTTATAGAAGTTAGCAGTTTAGAAATTACTTAACATTTCCCTGGAGCAATGATTCTTTATTAGTATTTTATTTGTTTGGAGCATTTTAGAGAGTTGTGCAGATGTGGAGATTTTGTGGAGTTTTGTGTATATGCTGAGGTTTTTAACCCTTCCAACTAGAATAATTAAAGGCCCTATATCCAGTCTCTTGGAAATTACTGTATGTGCTTAGATGAGAAATAACTGTGGTATTTCAAGCAGGTACCTTTTGGCCTGTTAAATGTTTTTAATGAACCGAATGGAATTCTTCTAACAAACAGTGTTCTATGCATTGTAATCTTAGAAAAATCTGCAATTACTTATTAGCGTGTTAAAGTACTCACACTCCTTCCCGTCGGCAGCACATGATATAGGCAAGTATTAGAAAAAGCACCAGTGCTATTGCCGAGGGCACTGCCAGTGTGATTAGGAAATCCGAGTAATAGTCTCTGCTTTTCAGTGTATCAGAAGGTGGCTTGTATTCTCCACCATCAGGTAATATCCCCTCTCCACGAATCACTTCCTGAAAGGTGGAAACTTGTTTTGTATTGTCAACCTGATACCCAGAAAGAAAAAAGAAGAAAAATAAAGTCAATATATAAAAAACTAACAGAACGTAAAACCAGGCAGTATTTAACCAACTATAACATACAAAAGAATCCATTTGACAAATTCTACACAATTTCATCCAATCACTTTCTTTTTTTAAACAATAAAACCTTTAATTTTGTTGCAAGCTTCTGATCAATGTGATAGGTAACAAGATTATAATATTATTACTTGATTTTGTGCCTACCAGAGAGACACTATGGTTTTTTACAGATTAATTTTAGGGATGTCTCACACCAATAGCACTTGAGTAAAAATTCAGTACACGCTTTTATTGCAAACTAATTATTTGATACTGATTTATTTTCGATAAATTAATTCATTTCTTACTAGTTTTCCTAAGCAGCAGTACTGCCCTCTCTTGTATGAAGGCGGTGGAGAGGAAGAGTGGAGTACCTACGATTTACTTCCTCCTCCTTCCTATTGAGCTTCGCAGCCAGCGCGCAAGGAAGCAGAGGCAGGAGCAGAGCTGCTGAGGCCTGAGGCGCTCTGCCGCCTCCCCCCGCAGGAACCAGCCCAACAGGAGACGGGCATTTACTTGATCAGAGCCACAGTTCCAAGTTTGGGGTTTTTTCTTACCTCCTAATTCAACTGACCTCCAGAAGGCTGCATTCCAGGTCAAAAGTAATTTTTTTTTTTTTTTTCATGTCTGTATCTAATGTTTCTAGAAATACTTTTTTTGCTACTGACTTCCGTATTGCATTTAATCGACTGCGTTCCCCACGTGACTTTTCAATTTGCTGCCTTCATTTTCTTGTATCTTCAGTTAGACGGTACTTTTAAATTTCATCAGTGTTAGTTTTATAACTCTCTGCAGATCATTAATTAAAATAAATTATATTTGCCTACATGCGTGACCTTTTGCCTGACACTGTTCACTGAGAAATCTTGCAACTGATGCTCATTTCCTTAACTCACACTTTAAATTATAAAATGCTGTATTAAAACTTACACAATGGATGAACATGTTTCCATGGAATGCTAGAAATAATGCTTTCTTGAGCTTCAAATGCATATGTATGTAAGTGCCCGACAGTTTGACAAAAATTAATTTATGTATTCTCCACTCATTAATTCCGCAGTATCTCCTACATTAGGCATACCAAGTTCCACCCGGAGTGCTTCGCTGAATCTCAAATACTGATGCACTTATTGATGTGACTGACAGAAGCCCATACAGGGCGTGAGAAGCAGCTTTCAGAAAGCAGTGGTAAGAAGCAGCATGTTATTACGTTGCCCCTCTTTTCAGAATTTGGGACTCACAAACTTAAATACGCTCTTTGATTTAGGTGCCAACTGCTAAAGTTACCTTATAAAAAGTGGGAGGAAGAGGGTATGATGGAACTTGGGGGAGGCTCTACCCCTTGTGAAAAGCAGACTGTGATGAGACAGAAGGAAGCTTGGCTCCCTTTTCCCTTTGATGCACCAGGTTACAGCGCGCAGCAGCAAAATCCTGTCCCCCCAAGACTGTTTAAATTCAGTTACCGTGGCATGCTGCCAGAACAAGTGCTGAGTTCAAGAAGGTGCTGCCGAAAATTACCCTTCTCCGAGAGCCTGTTCCAGTTACACATCCCAGGGTGATTTCTCCTTTTCTTAAAACAGTGTGACAACAGTGCTTCATCATTTAGCTTATGAGCCACTGTTACTATTGGATGTTTTTTCTGGAGAAGCACACCTAACCAGCTGCTCTTCACTCCGCATGGGTACTGTTGCTTATTCTTGCATTAGTGCACTATTCCTCTGCTTCTGCTTTAGGATTTCACCCTGTTTTATACGGCTGTTTTCCCCAGCTTCTCAAGACCTTACTGAATTCTATCCCGTCATTTAATGTACCTGCAGATTCTTTCAGTTTCATGGGGACTGCAAATTTATTTTAATAAGCACATTCCATCATCCAGCTTATCAAAGAAGAATGGCAAGGAATTATTAATAATTCTGCTATGATTATGGCTATCCACCAGCTCTCCACTAGGTCCTGGCTTCATGTACGCCGTGTGCCTGAGCTTGCTTATGACACAGTATCAAAAAACCGTATCAAGAAGAAATTGCATCTGCTGCTGCACCTCCATTCCACTTCTTCCTTGTAGGAAATCAAAGACTTGACAACTTGACATAGTTTCCTCTTGACGAAGGCTGACTGCCTTCTACTATTTTTCAGGTGCTGGTAAGTATTACTGTGTACACACGTACCTTTTGCAACTTCTTAACAGAAAGCCAATAAACAGTAAATAATCTGCATATTCTTTTGAAAATAATTATTTTTCAGCTTTCTAACAGCTTTCCTAATTTAAAGTGCATAGAAAGAAAGGGTTGGAAGTTACCTAATCAATTTTGTCTATCAATTTTTCATACTCCATGATTTTTTTACATTGTACAAAAGCCTTTCACATCTCCCCTTCAGCTTCCCCCTGGGTAAGGTCTGAAGTAGCTCAACAAGAATTTATGCACCTTGCTCATCTTTCTTCAAACTTATCTGCAACATTCTCTTCCAATACTGTATCATTTCTTGATTTTCCTTATCAGAACCAAACAAAAATAAGCTTTAAAAGCCTCTTTTGGAATTATACTCTTTCCATGGCAAATAGTCTAGGGTTCAGTTATCATTTTTCTTGTATTCAACTGTGAAAAATGTTCCCATTAATTTTGATTTCATTAGTCAACACTATTTTCTTTTCTTTTCCTATTTCATTTTAGCATTAAAATTTTAGACAATTTTCAGAAAGATTTTTTTAACAGCATAGAAATACTCTTTAACTGGTCAGTACCGCAGCCTGAGTATTTGAGTAAACCTATACATACATATACACACAGATACATGTTTTAGGAAAGCCCCTAGCAGTATTTGCAGCCTAATTAACTACACACACCTAAATAATTATCTCATTACTTCTAGTTCTGTAAGCCTTAGAGTTCTCTGACCATTTATATAAATCCCTGCTACTGAAAACAAGTATGGTGGTTTCACTGGTGCTCAACTCAAACACAATTCAGCCCACATAGTAAAACCCTTTTACAATCTTAGGAATGTGTTTGCTAGATAGAAAACAATGTCCATCAGTCATGATAAAAGTGAAAATTGGCAGAGCTGTTTGACCAGGCTGGCAAAACTCTTCCCTAAATCATGTCTGGCATAAAATACCGTACTTCTACAAACATCATTTTAATGCAACAATCAAATAACTCACCAGAGAGATTTTACACCAGTCAATATGGAATTGAGTACGAAATTTTTTATCACAGGTTATTACAGGCTCCATTTCTTGACTGCATCTCAGCTGATTTTGTGGGTTTTCCACTTCTCGTAAGCACGAAGAGAAGGGGACATCTGCCCCAACCATAACATACACACTGCAGAAGGAGATGAGTGACAGACTGTCAGGATACCTCTCACAAATCCCCAAAGGACAATGACAGATTTTCAAAGACTATGATCGTACATGGTAACATTCAGCTGTGCTGTTGAGGCTACAATTATTTTTTTAAATTATTTTTCTTGATAGCATATTTTATCTAAGCACATAAGTAACAGAGAAATCAAAAGGACTTTTCTAGCTACTTATTACAAGGTATTCTGTTTTGCTGCATAATGTAAATGTTTGCTTACCATCACAGCTGTCAATTCCTATGAAGCCACAGAGCTCCAAGTGTAGGTTCCTCACATTAGTAAATCAGTACTACTTTCAAAAATCGCATTAAAATAGTAGAATTTTATCCTAAGAAAATCTTCAGTCTTGCTCAGCATAGTATTTTTAAAGAGTTTCTTCCCGTGTTTTCAAATAAAATTCCCAAGGACTAGCTATTTCTAAACCGAATTCTAATGCGAACCTGCCAAAGCCCCCGCTACAGATTCCATGCTGAAGCGATGCACTGCCAAGAAAATCTGCAGAATACTGAAAGCTGGATCTAAACTTAATACTTCATTTAGCATTACAGTACATAAAATAAGAGGTACTGCACTAACTGTAGTTGTTAATTTTCATATTTAAATATGTAGAATGCTGCTCAAAAATACAGTCTGCTGCATCAGGTAATAACGTATCACTGGGTCCTCAAACAGAGAGCAGACCCTGGCTGCCACAGCGTACATTAGGCATTATCTAACTAAACCTCTGAAATGTAGCCACTTGTATTAAGTGGCTCTGTTATTACTCTGGTACAGAAGTCGCTTTCCTTCTTTAAAGGCATCTCAGAAACTCCAGATGTACAAAAGTGCCCTGAAACAACAATATTTTCCGCACGCATTTCAGATTTTAAACCCTTAGCCCTTTCTTAGATATTATTTAAGCCAAAAATATCTAAAAATAACCAGGCATCTTTATTTTTGCCAGGGAAAAGCACTACCACAACCATATTTCGAAAGGACTGAATCCTTATTAGTTGCTAAGTGAAGTATCGTATTTCAGAACATAATTTATCATTACAAACAACAACTGGAAGTAGTGCAATCCTGGAGTTCACACTCAGTAACCTGAATTCCCCAGATACTTCAGCTGATAGTGCTCCTGAAGCATGTAACTATGGGTCACTGAGTAGAGCTACAAATGACACTTACATACTAAATGCTGGTACAAATCAAAGTGTCTTTGTGACCTATGCTCTATCACAAGTTGTTTCAAAATACAGAGTTTTGTGAATTGGAAACTATTAAATACCAGAAAAGCATGCCAAACAACTGCTCAGAAGTAAGACTGGAATTACCAAACAGACATGCTTACTACTAACTGGTTTATAATTCATGGAATTCATTAGTACTCCTTGGACTGTAAAATCAACATACAGGAACTGTTGCCTGTTGAAATGGTATCTAACACGATAAACCCGCGGTATAACAGGAGCTTGGAACATCATTAAACTTTTTATATCTAATACCAATCTGGATCTCCAAAATCTAGAAACTTTGCAATTGCTGTTTTACAAAACCTGGAAAAATACTAAGCTTTTCAGTCAGAAAAAAAAGAGTAAAGCAAAAACATCAGACTGACACATGTGCTTACCCCTCTTTCATGTCATTAATAGGCAGAGGAACTCTCCCTCCCCTGTCCAGAGCTGAAGTAATGTTGATGGCATTCAAGCGTTCTGGCTGCCACACATTTTTCACTGCTCCGAGAAAGTCTCCAAGAACTTCACTTGCTAACATTTCTTCTACGTTCATATTCCTTATGAAGAATTCCGCTTGATATGGTAAAGGGAAATCTAATTGTGAAGAAGAAAGAAGAGCGCTGCCTCTGTTACAAAGAGTTTGAAGTAATGATTACCCTAATACCACTTTAAGATTGATACACCTTTCCAAAATCTTGTATTCAAACTAGCTCATTTGGAACCTAATGTGATTATGCTTGTTTAAATAGTACTGTTACTTAAGCTGAAAACCATTGGCTATTTATAAAGCAATTGGGAGATGAAGGAGCACACTAGAGGAAAAGAGTCTCAGCAGGTAAATCTTCATTGAACAGATAAAATTATATACATGCTAATTTGGAGGTCAAAACTGATCTGCAGTGACAATGGATTCCAACCTGCAATCCTCCAGACTCTCTATAATTGTGTGTGTGCATATACATATAAAAATATGAAGAGAACTGATTTTAAAGATATAAACCATTCAATTTTTTTTAGTTGAAATGTCCATATATGCCATAATCTGTTGTTTTCTGAATCTGCCTATACAGTCGTTCTCTGCATAAAGAACATGCAGAACTAAGCAAACTTCAGAAAGAGTAAAATCCTCCATGCAAGGTTCATTTGAAAAGACAAGGAAAAAAACTGAAATTAATTATTTAAAAAGCAAGCATGTTTGTTTGTTTGATGAATGACGAACAATAGTCTTACCTGACAGAAATAATTTACATAAAAGCAAATTGGATCAAGACGGAAAATTCTCTTACTTCCCCTTTGTGCCCCCGTATTTGGCTCGAACACCAGACAACTATTTTACAATAATTTTTTAACCTTCAAAGAATAGGAGCCCATAAGATGTCTTTGCTTATTCAGTTCAAAATACAACACGTATAAACGTACCTTCTGCTGACATTATATTAATGATCAAATTATGTCTTGCTGTCTCAAAGGTACGTCTGTTATATGCAGTGATCTAGAGTGAAAAAAATACATATGAACTGCAAAACAACAACGCAAATATGAAAATCAGGTAAATGAAACATCAGTAAAAATTAAATTGATAATTTAGAAATCCTTATCACCTTTTAAATGTTTTGCCTCCTTATTTCGAGATGTATAAACATTCATTCATTAATATAAAATTTGAAAGTAAGATCTATTTAGTTTATGCAGTACTATCTCCAAGTCAGGATACTGGAATTTTCTTGACCAGTCTACAGCCAAATACAATAATCAAAGGGATATATGTGAACATAATATATTTTGGTCCAGATAAAAGCATTCTGCCATACATGTGTATTCTTCCTCTTCTGCCATCTCTGATTTAAGTACAACCATAAGCAAAGACTGGTTTCTCCATCTGCCCTTCCACGCCCCACCCTGCCCCACCAACACCGTAAGTTCTACATTCAGTGATAGCTCCTAGGGAGCTACACTAGATGGAGCTGGTATTTAGAGGAAAGTGTTGGACTCCCAGCAATTCTAATCTTTGGGATCGAGATGTTGTTTTAGGTCTAGCCCCACTGAAGTCATACTCCATTAATGGATTCACAAGCATTGCTCTAACACAAGTAGTTTTAAAAAAAATCCTGGAATCTGTAACTGTAGGGGAATTGAAAACCTGTAGGTAGATGCAACATTCATGACTCTTATTTTTGGAAAATTATGCCTTCATGATCAAATTACATAATGAAACCAATCTTCTACTTTAAATATACGGGATGCCTGAAATGCTCGCAACTAGTTATTCCTCAGTGGTGACAGTACCCTGAAGTTGTACGATGATTAAGTGCTCCTTCATAAGAAATACAGAATGAGGCTGGAAATCAGTGTAATTATGTATTATTTTCTCTACTTATATTGTTCCTGAAAGGTGATAAATCTTTCATGAAACAAATTGAAATAGACTAACTTTCTTCCTAATTTCAGACTATAGCTCATTCACTTCGAGGATAAAGGAGAGGCGGAGGAGTGGTAAGACAGAACTATGTTGCTTCTCAGCAAACAGAGCTACAAAGCATAGGAACATTGATTATTAAGCTGGAGTAGTAGATGTTGCAATTCCTTTAAGAGATTTAAATTCAAAAGAAAAATGCTCTGGAAAATCTTCTGCAGGTTCAGGTGTAGAAGGAAAAGCTTACCTAACATCATTCCACTTTATGTAATGTAACCCTTACATAAAGGGTAACCATGTTACACTTAAAACAAAAAATAATTTCCTGATATTTTTCAACTCCTCGATTCTGTTAATTTTTCAAAAGGTTGTTTCAACAGTAGTTTAAACATTAATACTGGGAAAACCTAACTCTCTGGTTGTGCAGGCTCTATACGGGAACATGATGGCACCCACCTGGAGTCTGCACTCCAGCAGTGAGAGCTGCCAGCGCGGACAACGCACCTGCACCAAGTAACTGTGACAGCGGTGGAGATGGCCTCTGTACTGAGCATCATTCATCCCAAACCACCTCTGCACAGGCTTCAAAGGAGCCTGAGCTCAAAAATGTTACCTGCTCTACTGCAGTGCTATGCACTATGCTAGGCTCTTGTAATCATGACGTCTCCTCCAATTAATTGACCCAACCATGCCATCACCTCAGGAATTACAACACAACGGAAGTTATGTGCAGGCCAGGAATATGCAACCACGCCTCTCAGATGGCACTAGGAAGTAGATCAAATGCAATCTGCCCTCCTCACGCACTACAGAATCAATTTAAAAGGCACATATGAGAGAGGACTGCAATGAGTTAATTTGCATGCTAGGCAAGATTCAGTTCAAATATAGGCTTGGGGTCATGCTTATAATGGACCCCTTGATATAGATTCTAGAATCTAAGAGCACATGTCAGTTAAAAAAAGCGCAATTTTAAACAACCGTTTCCTCTACAGAAAGCTAAGTGGAGTCTGCAAGTACTTCTGCACATGATTAATTTTACAGATGTGACTAGTCCTGCTGAAAGCAGAACTGAATCATGTATATAGAATTAAGCATGGGTGTAATTACCTACAGATAACTTAACATTCAGAGATGTCATTCTTGAGGAAGAATAACTATACTGAATGCAATTTAGAAAAGAGAAAGTCATCAAGGGTTTAAGACCAATATATTGCTGAAGCAGCACGATGGCTGGAGCCAGTCAACCAGCAGATTTTCCTTAATACAGTGTGATGCAGTCTCTGATATGCATGGGAGAAAATACACTCCTTTTTCACTTTTAATTGCTGCTCAATGAACAATTGGTGCTTTTAAACCCTTGAATAGCTAATTGTCAAAAATGAAGTAATGGGTTTTGTCATTTTGACACATGAATAGAACTAAATACATATAACTGCTAATTAAAATTACATCTATCAATAAACATGAATAATGAACCAGACAATATTTGATGAAAAATAATTTAGTTTTTTTTAAAAAAAACCAAACAAACCAACCCCAAACCTGTTTATTGACTGAACACTGTATTTTCCAGTGGGGAAAAGTCTGGCCCATATTTAGGGAAGAATGATAGAGTTCAGACTTCAGGTATTCTTCAAGCACACTTATTTACAGATTCCTCCTCTTCATTTTAAATACAACTTTAATATATTCATAATTTAATGAAATGCCTATCAGAAAGACGAAGGACAAGAATCTAAAGGTATTTCATAGGGGAATATTAAGCCTAAATAGTTACACCTTAAAAGTAAAACTTGAAATGTCTTACAACTTGTCTCTCTCACAAGAGTTTTTCTTTTTTAAATTGTAATTAACTTTTTTAAAAAGAGGCAATGCTTGTTCACAATTCTGAATTTTATACTCTAAAACAAAATCTTTTTGAACTTTTAAACAAAAATACCTCAATGATCGTTGGCTTGCCCACATTTTCTACAGTTGGTGAGCCATAAAGCACTCCATCACTGTATGGTGTCCTTTGTATATAGCGTAGCCATCCAGGTCTGTCGGGGTAACCCATTAGGTTGGTATTAAATGTTATAGGATCATTACTTATTTCACCTAAATAAGAAGAATTACATTAGAGTATATACAAGAAAAGACTACACTCTTTGATTTTGATGTTTCCATTAGAAAAACCTTATTCTGTCTTCCACTTTACGTCTCTAAACATTTCCAAAAAGGGAAAAAAGATCTTTAATTGCTAATTTTCACCATATCAGAAATATGTGATCTCCTACACAACACTTATAAGTATTAAGAAATTGCTATCTGAAAAGTGTAACCAACTGCCGAGATGAATGTACTTGCACGTTACTTAGAGTCCTGGCTAACTTTGTATGCTTGCCCTCATTAACTAACAGGTCTGACTTCTAGAGCTCAGTTCCACCTAGAACTGAAGCATTTAACCTCTCTACTGTCAAACCCACATAGGTCTCAGTCCTTTAATTCCCTAAAAAACCCTTCTCCTATTTATGTTTTTAATAATGGCTCTGCAGACCCAGTGTCCCCATGTGGCCTTACTGTAGAGTGGCTGTGTAATCATCCATGTCTGAAAGCTTCTTTTAGCATCAGGATATACGTACAGGTCTTCAGCACCAACAGGCTGGCAGTAGTTTTTCTTTAGAGAACAAATTAACTCAATAAAGGCCAGACATTCCTGCAAAATAGATCCACTGATGGCTACTAAATACAGTGGTCCAGATGCAACCTCTAAAAGCCCCCAGTTGATACTCTTACAAATGGCTGGATTTGACGTCTGTTTATTTTAGCTTTTGTAAGCACTGCCAGAACCTCACCACTGAGGCACAAGCATCTTAAAACTGAGGCACAGACCTTGGTCAGATCCGCTCTGAGCCTGTGCAGAAACACATGAATGTCAAGACAGGCTGGGGCTGTAAGGATTCACAAGACAATCCATCTTTAGTAAAATTTCCAGATTGTTTCCATTTTGTGCCAAAACCAGGAGAAAACCAGGGCAGAGGCAAACTTCACTCTGTCAGTCCCTGCTACATGAAAAGAAGACTCAGGTATACATATCAGTTCTCAAGGAGAGGACATTTTTCAAAACTTTTGAGTTTATTCATGACAAAATTTAACCAATGCTAACAGAAGCTAACAGAAGCTTACTTCTTCTTTAAAGTGACTTCAAAATTCAAAAGCTTACTAGTGAAACAGGTTTTGATTATGTGTGTACTGCATATTTATTACAGTTTTTTCCTATTTTTATAGGAAAACAGAATAGTGGTATTTATATAAATAGGATACATTCACATATTTATTATTCCTTTTCATTGTTGATAAGGATGTGGGGCAGATTTTTCTCTTTCTCTTCCCCCGCTAGATTGCTTATACATATTCTAACATGCCAGCGATCAGTCCTTTAGGTTTGCCTTAGGTGTACATCAAAACACCGTACTTAGGAAATCACAGCTCTTTCTCTAAAAATAAACTGCTCACTAACTAAACTGTACCTAAAATCAGGAAGAAGCCTGAATCTAAAGAGGCATTTGTTTTAAATGCAAGAAAACATCACTACATAGTCTCATATTTGATTTAATGTTCTAGTTTGTCTCAAGTTTACTATATACTTTCAAAGTGCTCCTTCATATAGGCTGATGTATACTATCTGAAACAGCGATCAGATAAATGGCATTTTTAACAGACACAATTCTTACACTTCCACACATTCATATTTAATGTGAAAGTGAAGAAAAAGTATACTTCGTAATCTCAGGTATATGTGTTATTATGCTTTCCCAAATTATTAAGCACATTTTCACAATACACCACTATATGCATATTTAATAAGTGACAATCACAAACTAGAACATTTTAAACTTGTAGGACCACATATTTTATTTCTTTTGAAGATATTTCAGTAGAAACTAAAAATTGTCATTTGTATGTTATATGCTGAACTATAAGGTAGGCTAAATAGACTTGAATTTACAGTTTTTTCCTACATTTTTATATTATATGGAAGATCTTAGCATCCCATACCAGGCTTTGGGTAAGGAGGGAATTCCCCCTTAAAGTACTCTCTCTCCAAAACATGAACAAAAAGAACTCCAGCAGAAGGGTATACATTCCGATCAGAGTGCACCTTAGACAGAATCGTGTACACTGAAAAGCAGAAGGGAAGATAAGAGACAGAAAGAAGCAAAAATCAGACATGCTCTAGATAATACAGCATGCATTTCAACAGCTATGTGGGCAATCTGGGAGAAGAAGAGCAACAAATATTAGATACCTGTTAATACATTTTTTAAAAAGACTGTACAGATTTAAGAACACAGAGCAAACCCTCTTTGCCCAACAGGATCCCTTCCAACACTGCAATAAGCAAAACCAGCTATGTTAGGATTTCAGAAGTTGCACAAGCTCGCTATTTTTATTGCAGTAAAAAATTAAACCAAACAAAAACAAATGAGGGAGGCTATGGTCATTTTATAGCTGGTTTATTTGCAATATTACATGAGTAAAAATGTATTAAATGAATGACACAATAGTGGTTTCTTGATACTTTACATAGAAGTAAGGAACATGAGAAAGACAGAGGAACTTTACCAACCAGTGGTACGGATTCCCCACTGAATGGAAACGGCCTATTTTTCAGTTCTCGTGCAGAAAAGGACAGAGCAATTCACCCAGATGAGGATTTACAAGTTGGTAAAGCTACACTTTCTTAGACCAGCAAGTTCAGCTAATGTACATCTAAAAATCTAACTGGTTGGAGAGCTCATTATTGAAGATGTTGTGCTTATACTGAAGAATAAACCAGAAGGACACAGGTAATTATAAGCCAGTCAGGTGTTACTGATTCCAAACAAAGACATGAAGCCATATTTTACAGGACTCTGAATTAAAAACCTAAAGGAAACAACTTAGAACAATCATCATATGTAAAAGTAGTATGCTATTTTTTATGGAATTACAAATTTAGTTGATAAAAGCAAATCTTATTTAGGTATAACAAATTCGACACTATACTATTTTTAATGAAACAGAAGAATACAAAAATTATTATAACACATTAAATGGTTAAAAACCCACTTTATCTACAATTTAAAAACTTTAAGCATAAATGGAGAATACCAATCGAATAGGTGTTTCTCATGGCATCTGAACAGGACACACTGTAGGCCATATTACTATTCAATTTTAAGTTAATGCCCTGAAAGAACCAATCATTGCTAATAGTTTTGTCAATGAGATGAGGATTACACAAGTGGTAAACAGAGATAAGTCACAGACACAGAGACACACAGCTACCTGTCTTGCTTGCTAAACTGAAAGAAACTCATGAGAAGTCACATCTCTGAACAAAGATTATAGGGCCATGCAGCACGGGGGTACTGACACGGGGAAGAGTGGCTCTGAAAGACTTCAGAGTCATCGTAATAAATTCATAGGAACAAACCCACGCCTCCTAGAAGATAAAAGGGCTCATTTCAACTCTTGGATCAATAAGCAAGACTCATTTGAAAAGTGGAACAAGTTCATGCAATTTTCTAATCCTGGTATATTTTCTCCAGCATTATCATTATACCAACCTTCTTTCTTACTTAAAACGTACTTACTTAAAACTTACTTCTTACTTAAAAAGCCACTGCTAATTAGGCATTAATCACAGACATTCTATCCCTCACACCACGTACTCTGTGTGGAATCTATCTCACCTAATTTTAGATGCCTACAGAAACAACATCCACCACGGAGTTAGTCAGGCTCCTTTTATAGTCAGTGAAGAAGAAACAGACGCTTCTAGGGGTTGATTAATTTGATTTCTCCTGTAAACTGAGATGAATCATGTCCTAGATTCCTAACTACAAAGACACAATCTCCACTGACTGCAGAGGCAGCTGAGAGGAGATGCAGACATCTGTAATGTAGACCTCTACATTTAGTTACATACTTCCCACTCTTCAAGCCCAATACCGCAGAATTAATAGTCTCAAGCTCTGGATATACTACTAATCAAATTCCACAGCACTTGCTTCTTCCTGCTTTTGGAAACCACTTTTAACACAGTATTGAACAGAATAACTTTCTAAAAATTTTACCCTAAAGATAAAATTTAAATGGATCTTGAAATGTAAATAGTTTGGTAAACTTTTGTGTGATTAATAAACCAGTTACTGTAATTTTAATTATGTAGGCTTGATTTAAGTACAGTAACATAATGATTTGATGTGTATAATTAAAATTAGTAAATTGATGACCCAAAGAACTTTTGCAAGTACTTTTGTGAATGAGCTGTAAATAGAGCACGGAAGCTAACTAATTTCCCTTAAAATATTTTCAAGAAAAGCTGAAGAAGTAATTTATAACACTAATAGAGAAAAAAAGCTAACAAAAATACAGTGACTGGCTGAAAATGCACCAGATAGCTAGAAAAATCCATTTTCTGTTTCTGATGCTTTGACTCTACAATGAAAATCCACTTCAAGCAGGCAGAACAGTGAAAAAGTAATGTATATTTTCTCCATAAACAAAAGTTTTAGAAAGGAAGAAGGATAATATAATCAGCAGTTACTGAAAAACACCCCAAACATGTAACATACTTCTTTTGTCTTTTAGAGGAAATTTACTGCCACCACTAAATGCCTGCTCATTGCTAGTAATGAGATGTTCTCTGTTGCTGAAGTAGCTACCAATAAGTATTTCAGGCAGACATAAAACTTGGTGGAAGAATAAAAACGCCTCTCAGAAGGAAAAAAAAACCCATAACCCCTATTTTATCTTGTAATGGCAAACGGTTTGAAATGACAAGTATGAAGATCAAGAATTTGAAAGTTCCCACCCCTCTTGGCAGAGACGCCCTCTTCTTTTTCCCCTATGAAGTTCCTTCAAAATCAAGGAGAATGAGTCTTCAGCACACTAGAGCAATCACTACTTTTCAGTAATGAAACAAGTGAAATGCTATTTTCTTCAGGAGCTTTTAAAACCCTCAATTATTTTCCTAGGACTGCCCAAGACTGGAGATGAATGTGTAATTATCTTAGGCCACCTAGGAATGAAACTGAATACACTTACCAACTTCTAGATACTAATCTAATACATCAGGCTGGCGGATGTGAATTGCCTGGGCAAATTCCCTGTGCTAGATAAAACCTTGAGGACTGTAAAAAGCTTCTCTAAGACTAACCATGGGAAATTAAAAATCATCACTACATTGGATCACAACAGATCCCTGCTACAATAAAGAGAGTATCTGCTACCTCAACAGCACTGTTTTCTTCTTTCTTGTTTCCAGATCCCTTGGAGGACTTTCTGTGGATCCCAAGATATATCTGTGCAGAAATGTTAGAAGCTCTGAAGACTTGGAAAGAAGTAGATTACTTGGAACTGAGGGTTGGAAAGCACACATCACTTTTTTTCAAAATGTACAGAAACTGTCCTACTTGTTCTTCTTGCAGGTCTTGAACATGGGCACAGCCAGGAATTCAGCCAGGATTCTATTAGCCTCCAAGCCCAGGGCCTGTTATTAGATACAGATGACGCCCATCTCCAGGAATTTCAGAAGGTTCACCATGTTGGTTGAAGCCTGGATGTCGATGATTTCCAGAAAAAAAAAATCCATCTGTAAATTTTTTCTGGGAACTACAACGGGTTTTCTCCCCACTGATTTTTAGCAGATGAAGCACAATCCCAGAAACAGCTTGATTTGGGGGCCAGTACAAATGGCCTGCCTGGATGGGCAACAAGCACAAAGTCTTTCCTGTGCTCCTGTACACTTGCTACAATAATCTATGCGTACTTGCA
>JAVSBS010012946.1:21785-48627 GCA_033124195.1 Coracias cyanogaster | reverse complement strand
CCTGGATTGTTTGTGCCCTGGAGTGTTGTCCCTCCAACTGATAGTGCGGTGGTTAAAGTCCCCCATGAGGACCAGGGCTTGTGAACGAGCAGTGATTCCTATCTGTGTATGTAGGGCCTCATCCACTTGGTCCTCCTAGTCAGGTGGTCTGTAGTAGACCCCCACTGTAATGTCACCTTCCCTTCCTTTCACCCTCGCCCATAGGCATTTGGTCTTGTTTTTGTCACTCACCGGGTGGAGCTTCATGCATTCCAGCTGTTCATTGACATAGAGGGCAACACCCCCTCCTCGCCTCCCCTACCTGTCCTTCCTGAAGAGCTTATACCCTTCTAACCTAACACACCAATCATAGTAGTCATTCCACTACGTCTCTGTGATGCCAATCAAATCATAGCGCTGGAGGCAAGCAAGCATCTCCAGCTCCTCTTGATTATTGCCCATGCTATAGGAGTTCACATAAAGCATTTGAGCTGTGCCCCTGGTGAAGTAATTGGAGCTCTTGATGAAGTACAGTTGCTCTTCAGCTGTGCTAGTGGTGTTGCTCCCAATGCTGCTATGCCATTCCCAGGGTTGCCTTCATCCAATCTGGTTTTATCCCCTTCCCCTTCAAATCTAGTTTCAAGCTCGCTCAATAAGCTTTAAACTCCTTGTAACACATGTTTTCCAGACCCTTCACTAGCTTCCAACTTGCTATATTCTTATCCATCCAGCCTTATGAAGCAATTATGTACATGTCTTTCTCTTTGATACATACTTATACTCCCTGTGAAAGTCAAGGAAGGAGTGGAAGAGTTCTTAATTATTACAATTGGAGCAGAATTGCAGAATTGGAATTATTTCATTTCTGTGACAAGAGGTCAATAATCCTATTAGTTTTTAATGCATTAATACTCCCTAGGCAATCACGTTGATAGCATAACACCTGCACACTCACAACATTGGGATAGCATTGCTTGATAAATGTATTGAACCTCCATTGTAATGGTGATTTACTTGTGGAATAAAATTATTTTTATCATGTAAATAGTAGATAAAGTTCCATTCCATTTTGTACTGATACATTGCTTTTGCATGGAGTGCCAGATCAGCAAGAAGGGGCCATGAAGATACTTCAAGGCAAGAGGGAAGGAGATTAATGGGCAGAAAGGATATGTCTACTAAAAATCAAATGCATATACAGCAAACCTATAATTTGAAAACGTTTCTGAGTTTTCCAAGACTTCTGCCACCATCTCTAGAGTCAAAGTGAAAATCTTTAGATGCTTTTATAGCAGCTATGTTACTTGTGGAGAGAAGGCAAAACAAAAACCATTACAAATAATTTTGCTTCTGATGGCTGAAATAATATAGATGGTTATATGTATTCTTGTATGTATATATTACAGATAATTTCACTAGATCTCCACATCTTAACTTCCTCAAGGTCTTTTGCAAATGTATTTTCTTCGTGCTTTACTCAGGAGTATATTATTTTCTATTAACAGGCTGATACTTTTGCTGCATATAATGCATCGATACACTGTAAGGAGAGATATCAGTAGGCAGGGATGAGGCCCATGATATGCTGATGTCACACATAATGTTTCTAGACCTGAGCTAGATGTTATTTTGGGCAAATACTATGGATTTCCTTTTCCTTTACATGTTATGAGGACAAAATGAACCTTAGTAGGGTTAGCTTTAAGGTAGCAGTATCTTCTTCCAGATACGTTGTGTTCTCATCAAATGCAGAAGAAAAGCAGCAACACTAATGTACCTTGAACCAATCCATTTCTATTTCCCTATTTGTTTGTTCCTAATAGTGCCCCAGGGAAAACAGAATGAAAAATAAACATATGTAGTACAAGTAGGAAAGAAAAATCCTTCCCTCAGCATAAATATGATTTTACACAGACATATAGCAAATGACATCAAGAAGACTCTTCTATCACAAAAGTGGTGTGCACATATGTTTAAAGTGACCTTCATGCAATACCAAGCAGTGTATACATAGTTGACCAGAAGCATGCATCATGCTTGGAAGAGATGAGGCGTGGGGAGAGGGAGGCACTGTCTTTTAATTGGTTTCTTAAAACACAAGAAATACCCTATCGATATTTCCAATATTTAATCTTTCTCTGACAGTAGCAGTAGAAAAGGCTGTTTAGGGAGAGTACACAAGTCTAACATTTGTATGGAGATAACTTCCTCCATAGTTGTTGCATTAGCAGTGTTATAGGGTATATATCTCCACATTCGATTCTGTATCTGTTTACGACTTTCTGTTATCCATTTTATAGAAAAAATAGAAACTCTGGTTGGAAGGGACCTCAGGAGGTCACCTAGCCAACCTTCTGCTCAGAGCATTGTTACGATTTAGTCCCAGCCAGCAACTAAGCACCATGCAGCCTCTTGTTCACTCCTCCCGCCTCCCAGTGGGATGGGGAGGACAACTAGAAAAAAAAGATAAAACCTGTGGGTTGAGATAAGAACCATTTAATAACTAAAATGAAATAAAATATAATAAAAGCAGTGACAATAATAATAATGAAAAGGAACATAACAAAAAGAGAGAGAAAAAAAAAACAGGAAAAGATGTGATGCACAATGCAATTGCTCACCACCTGCTAACTGATACCTGAACAGCCATCCTTCCCTCCCAGCCAACTCCTCACAGTTTTTATACTGAGTATGACATTCTATGATAGGGAATATATGTTTGGATAGTTCGGGTCAGCTGTCCTGGCCATGGTCCCTCCCAGCTTCTTGTGTATCTTCTCGCTAGCAGACCATAGAAAACTAAAAAAATCGTTAGCTTTGAATAAGCACTACTTAACAACTAAAAACATTGATGTGTTATTGACACTATTCTCATACTAAATCCAAAACTCAGCAGTATATCAGCTACTAGGAAGAAAATCAACCCTATTGCAGCTGAAACCAGAACAAGCATGAATGTTGCTTAAGCTAGATAAGGTTACTAGTGACTGTTTAGGAATATCTTGATAACTTCCAAGGATGGAGATTCCACAGCCTCCCTTCCTCCTCTGCCAGTGTTGTGCAACTCTGTCAGTAAAGAATAACTTTCTAATATCTAGTCTGAAGGTCCCAAGCCACAGCTTTTGTTCATTCCACTTTGTTTTGCCATTTGCCACTGCTAAAAAGAATTACACTCCATCATCTTTGTAACTCTTCCTCATTTAATTGCAGAGTGTCATTAGACTCCTTCTTTCAGTCAAACTAAGCACCTCCATCTCCCTTGAACTCTCTGCTTTGTGTACTCCAGGCCCTTAATCACATTGGTCATTCTTTGCTGCCTCTGGTTTCTCCAAATTCTTCTTGAAACTGAAGCATCCAAGACTGAACACTGTTCCAGGCGTATGTTCACCTGCACTGGTGAGGAGAATAATACCAACTCTCAGTATTCTGGTCATGCTCCTCCTACTGTATGCAAATAAGGATCATGCCTAATCCACAGTGAGAGTGCTCCTGGCTACTGCTAAAATTCAGTTTCTACCTACTGTGCCTGGGTCCGTTTCAGCAGAACTCCTATTCAGACTGTTGGTCATCAGCTGTAAAGATAAATGGCTTTACGCTGTTCATGTGCAGGACTTTGCTTTTCTCCTTGTCAAACTCCATGAAATTTCTACTCACTCAACCTTATAGTTCATCAAAATCCCTCTAGACTGAGGCTTTTTGTTTTGTCAGTCACTCAATAGTCCAGTATTGACTTTGCTCATTTAATATCTAATTTGTCTTGTCTAATTTATCTGCCTAATTTCTCTAATCCTTTTCGAACCTCCTGATACTCTGTGTCTCCACAATCTGCTCTAGCAACAAGCTCCAGCATGTTATGGCTTCTCTCCTATGTGTTTCTACCCTCAACAAAATCCAGGGATTTTAATATTCATAGCAAAGTCTGAACCCTTCCATGGATTATGAACATTTGTAAAGTTAAGACAAGATCTATTTATCCTTTTGGTTTCTTTTTCCCCCTATGATGTAAGTATATAATTGTCATTAGCATTTAAGGTCCATGGGGACATGGCTCTCTGAATACGATCCGTTCAGCTCTACTGCTTGTCTTTTGTCATTAAGTCTCTAACTCGATATAACACCTTAGCATATCTATCACAATGTTCTTTCCATGTTTTATTGAGTAGTGTTGACGTATGCATTTAATGCGCTGCTGAATTAGGGCTTAAATGGATGAACCGCTCATCTATATATTTTTTTTTAAGTTCCTCAATGTGTGTCATGAAATGAGCACAGCTTGTGTCACAACACAATCCAAGTCACAACTACAGTAGCAACCAATGAAGAATGACAGTGCAGCCAAATACATCCTTTTTTTTTGCTTGGGAGAGAGCAGGAAAGTCATTATGCTATTTTAGAACAGCCAAAAAAAAAAAAAAAAAAAAGAAATCTCTATTTCTTCAGAGGAACCTCTGCACCGTGAGGAACAGAAGATGCTTTTTGTCACCTACTCTAATTGTCAGCAAAGATGTTATTTCAACATCAAATGTTTACCCAGGGAAAGAAAATGTAACAAGTCAGAAATCTTTCCAGAAACAGTGGAAATGATAGCTGTAACTTTTCATTCTCTAAGCTATATCACAACTGTTTCTGTATGATAGAAGGATGTTTTCAATAAGTATGCTCTAATCTGATCTTTTTTTCTCCTTTTTTGTTTTTTTGTAAGAGTGCTCATGAGTTCTAATTTACTAAGAGACTGTTCAGATTTTTAAAAAATGTACTGTTCACGACAGAGAAATGAGGTGAAGGGAAAGAGAAAGTGGAAGCCAGTGAACTTTGACTCCACCATTTCCTGATATTGTTCTTCGAAAGAAATCAGAAAGAGCAAATTCTTCCCTTTTTTAAACCCTTGACATCCTTAGAGGGTTCTGAGATGTTGACACAGACTGAAGACCAAAGAATAGAAATAAAAGAAGTACATGTTTAATTATGCTTAGTATCTAAACCTGACAAGCCAGCCCTGTTCTTCTGACAGTAATAAATCACTCATGTAAATAAAATATCTAAAATAAAATGACTAAAGATTATTAAAGATCTGCTTTAAAAGAGACTTTTAATATTTCATCAATTAAGGGAATATGATATATTACCTCAACCTTGCTGTAATCAACACATGAATTTACGTTGATTTTGTAAAATTTCCAGCCAATATTTAAGGCTGAAACTCTCAAAAGCACAGGGGTAAATTATATGCTACAGAAAGTCAGTAGAAATGCATGCAGTCACAGACAGTAATTCAGGTTACAAGGGACCTTTGGAGGTCATGCAGTCCAACTTTCTCATTAGATCAAGTTTTACTAGATCAGATTACTAAAGACCTTATTCCCAGGGATTGACAATGCACAGATTCTTTGGGCAGCTTTTCCAGTGTCTGTCTACCATCCTAGTGAAAAGATGTTGCCTTATATCTAATCAGATTTCACCTTGCTGCATCTTCCCCTTGTTTTTATGCATGCTTCCGAGAAGGTCTTCGCTACTTCTTTTCTAAACCATTCCATTAGGTACCTGAAGACCACAGTAAGATCTCCCTTCAACTCCTCTTTTTAAGGCTGTCCAAAACCAATTCTTTCAGACTCTGCTTGTTGGTACATCACATATGCTCTGGCCACTGGATTTGTAGAATATAATTAAAACCACAACAAAAACTGTGCAAGTTTTTTATTGAAAACAGACATGTATCATAAAGCTCAATTCAAGAAACTTTCCAGTATAACTTCATACTTTATACATGCTTGAGATAGCAGTATCCTAACAGCTTTCTGAATGGAGACCTTGAATAGTAATTTGAATTTTTAGCCACATAAATATTCAGAAGTTAAACTACTAGACCTCAGTGTTTATTACATTTAAATGATTGAGTCTTTATTTGTTTTTAACTGAGGGAAACAAAAAGAAGGTAAAAAAAGCAAAGCCACCTGAAATATTTCTGGTTTACATTTTCTTACTCCATTTTCTCCATGCAAAGTCAAAAGTGCATTAAAAAGTAATATTGCGCTGAGCTCACAAATATGCAAACGTCTCTAGATATCTTGTCTCAATAAAGTTTATAGAATGCATTCCCAAAGGTCTGACAACAAAACGGAATAAATCGCAAGGCTCATAAAAAGATAATGCATGCCATTTTTTTGCTTACATAAACACAAACAAATGCAGTGAGAGGCAGGAGTGACTCTGAGAGGCCTCTTCTATTCAGACTAATTTATCTTATCGTCACATATATTTGTAATGAATTACCACTATCAAAGGTAAAAATAGACAGCAGTTTGTGGGAAGCACATGGATTTTTTTTTTTTAATCCAACATTCTTGCTAGTTCTGTGGGAAATTGTCATTTCTTTCTTTTCTCAGTTATTCAGATTAGCTATTGAGGATCATATCCTCAGAGAATGTCACTTTCCAAAAGAAAGAAAAGCAGCAGAAAAAAATGCCTGGTGTCATAGTTCAGTAGAATCCCTCAGCAAAGTCCATTGCTAACTCATAAAGAAATGAAAATATATAGAGTTATGTATTCAGAACAAAAATATACCAGGGAAACCCTCTTCTGTGTCATAAACTGGGGAAGTTCCTTTCCTTTTCTATGAGTAGCTTTATTCAAGCCATGGGAGAAGTCAGAGTTTTCTTCACAGGTGTAATCTTAGTCGAAAGTGAATCTGGCAAAAAATATATAGCATCTAAGACTTATTAGCTGTGTTACAGAAGGTCTAACAGGAGTTGCTAGTACGTGATTACAGCTTACCTGGCTAGGGATTTATATTTTCTAATTATAGACATTTTTTAATAAAAAGAGCACCTAATGAAAGAGTAGAAACACAGATTTATTTACATATGAACGTGCATACACACTGACACTTTTTTTTTATATTTTCAACCTGGACAACATCGTCTTTGTGGTCCTGTGTCTCTCAGGGTAGTGGCTTCAAAAATTAGAAGGTTTGGGCAGATTCAGGCTTTCTGTAAGTCTCCTCTGTGGTTAAATTATTTCTAAACCATTCATAGTGGATTAAGATCCCTTATATGTATCTGTGTCAGTACAAAGTACACACTAACAAAAAGAGGGAATTTATTGTACCTAGGAGTAACTGTCGGAAACAAGGCATTTATTCTGAGCTCCTCAGCAAGTTTCATTGAACCTTTCTTAGTTACCTGGTTTGTGGTGGGATGAGTGATCTCCATCTATTTAGATGCCATCGACAACTTGCCTAACTTCTAGACACCTGAAATAAAGCAAGAGGAATTCAGCTTCAACAGCAGCTTCATCACATTTTGAGGTCTGAATCCCTGAATTCATGCATGTCGCAGAAAGGCACAAACACAAATGTGTCTGCAGTAGCAAAGGGAGTAATTCCTCAGCAATGTGAGTTATTCCATTAGCAACTTAAGCAACCAATTTGGAATGTAAGCAAATGTATTAGTATTGTTGATGTCTTTGTGATGTTCTAAGATTATGAGATAAAGTTTCTAGGAAGAAGTACTACCTTTTATTAGACTAACTGATCATATCTTGGGGATGGAGGCACAAGGAGAGAGAGGTCACTTTTTACACATGTTGTTCGTTTTTGAATCTGCAATAGCTGCAGAAACCCAAAGCTTAGTAGTTAATCGTGTTCATGTCACACGTAGGAGGGGATGACCATCACAAGACATTGTGGTCGTGGAGATGCTCTAATGCTTCCAAAAAACATCAATGTTAAAAAATGCTGAAGCTATTTGATTTTAAATGGTCTTTTAAAACATTTTTTTTACTTGACTAACCAGTTCTCCTTCTATGACAAGATGACCCCCGTAGCGGATAATGGAAAGGCAGTAGATGTTATTTACCTGGACTTCAGTAAAGTCTTTGACACCATTTCCTACAGCATTCTCCCGGAGAAACTGGCTGCTCACAGCTTGGATGAGCACTGGGTAAAAAACTGTCTGATCGGCCAGGCCCAAAAGGTGGTGGTGAATGGGGTTAAATCCAGTTGTTGGTGGTGTTCCCTAGGGAACAGTAGGGATCAGTATTGAACAGGACCTGTTCTGTTTAATATCTTTATCGGTGATCTGGATGAGGGGATTGAGGGTACCTTCAGTAAATTTGCAGAAAACACCAAGTTGGGTAGGAGTGTTGATCTGCTAGAGGGTAGTCATGCTGGATCCTGGCCAGGTTGAATTGATGGGGTGAGGTCAATGGTATGAGATTCAACAAGGCTTAGTGCCGGATCCAGTGCTTGGATTGCAACAACCCCATGCAGCGCTACAGGCATGGGGAAGAGTGTCTGGAAAGCTGCCCAGAGAAAAAGGACCTGGGGGGGTTGGTCAATATCCAGCTGAATGTGAGCCAGCAGTGTGCCCAGGTGTCCAAGAAGGCAAATAGTATTGACCTTGTATCAGAAACAGTATGACCAGCAGGACTAGGCAAGTGATTGTCGCCCTGTACTTGGCACTGGTGAGGCCACACCTGGAATACCGTGTTTAGTTTTGGGCCCCTCACTACAAAAAGAGACATTGAGGTGCTTGAGCTTGTCCAAAGAAGGACAACAAAGCTGATGAAGGTTATAGAGCACAAGTCTTATGAGGAGCAGTTGAGGAAGCCTGCAGAAGAGAAGGCTCAGGGGAGACCTTATCACTCTCTACAACTACCTGAAAGGAGGTTGTAGAGAGGTGGGAGTTGGTCTGTTCTCCCAAGTAACAGGTGATAGGACAAGAGTAAACAGATATTTGTATATTAGGAAAAAATTCTTCACAGAAAGTCTTGTCAGACATTGAAACAGGCTACCAGGAAAGTGGCAGAGTTATCATCTCTGGAGATATGTAAAAGGTGTGTAGATGTGGTGCTGAGGGACATGGTTTAGTGGTGGACTTGGCAGTGCTGGATTAACAGTTGACTAGATGATCTTAAAGTCTTTTCCAACCTAAAAGACTCTATTCTATGATTCTATGAAAATAAGAACTGCAACTTATGTACAAATATTAACTAAGAATCTCTGAGACACACAGAAATTTAATTAATTGACAGAGATCTCAGCAGACTTAATTTCAAGTCATTATTCAGAGTGGTTCAGAGGCCATCCTCCAATGGTCAAACTTATTATCACATTGCACCTGAATGCAGAAACCAAGATATCTAGGTTTTATTCATTTCCATGTGACCCTCAAATAGATAATTGTGGATACAATGTAATACAAATACAGGTGAGTTTCACACACCTTAAGTATAAAATTTAGCTTCAAACTTAAGAAAGTGAAACAAGAAATTCTAAACTATTGTATCTTTTACTTTCTCTTGAGCACTCATACTGATGATGTTAGAATAAAATCTTTTCCCATGATATGTGTTAGCAATTTCATGAGTCAAATATGTGCCTTTGATGTTTCTTCTGATCTCATTTTTCACTTATTTCTTGACTGGAGATTCTGCACCCAGAATGGGTGCCAAATACATTGTCTATTTTTGGTCCATCTGTAACGTTATCAAATAATCTTACATTCACTGAGGGGAAGGAAGAGGAGCAAAATGGAGGGAGAAAGAGAAAAAATAGAAAGATAAAGCAAAAGAAATCATTTTGGCCTAGATTAATATAGTCAGCACTGTCAGAGCTAGTTAGATCTAGATTAGATGTAATTTTTTCCCCATTGCTATTTGCCATAGTTTCACTGTTATTAAGTATGAATTTTCATTATATGAAGCATATCACTAATATTTTAATATTTACTATTGTATTTGTAGTTGTAATCAGGAAGTCATGAATATATAAGGTGGAGGTTTTTGTTATTTTTATAATTTTTTTTCCTAACAATAAACCTCTGAGAAATAACACTATCTTCAGGATACTTTTCAATATCTCACAATATGGCTGGGGTGTTATGATTCTTCCATTCACATTGTAATAACTGCTGCAAAAGCAAGGCAATGTCAGCCTATTTTGCAGAGTTTCTGCCTAATAAGAATAAGTACTTGTGGACAAGCAGCTTCCATTATCATCAGTAATGGAACAATTACAATGTAAATCTATGTGGTGTTTCAGGGTACATATAATCTGCATACTATGTGTGAGTTTAAACTTCCTGAAGGTTTTTAAAATTGAATTATAAAAGAAGGAAAGTACATTTTGTATGGCAAGTTGGGGTTCTTCCAGCAGCTGGATTACAAACAAGGAACCATATCATTCAATTTTTAAGACCTAAAGGTATCATATTATGAAGCATGTCTCATATAAGTATTGGTATTACTTGTGAATATGTACAGATGGAAGGAAATGTCTATTGTTTTGTTCCTTTTTAATTCCTATCCAGCTGTTCAGCAGTGGCAGTGGAGCTCATTAAAGTCCTTCCACTCACTTGGGTTTTGTGTTTTCATGTTTGCTAATATTTTTGACTTGGTCCTATAGCACCTGAGATTCACATGTTGTCCCTATACAGTTACTAGCAAGGTCAAAGAGCCTCTGTATTGGATGCATTCAATGTAGAGTGACTGTGGGCATCTATAAACAATAAAGCTGTCTATGTATTCTGATTAAACTGTTTTAACTAGTCCATATAGTTGAAGCCCTTCAGTCACGCAAGTGAGGATATGCTTATATTGGTATAAATGTGCCTGTACTAAAATGACCCCTTCCCTTATATAGAATGTAAGATACACCAATGCAAAGTACTTCTATAGCTCCATAATTTGCCTATTGCAGGGGTTACATCAATCTATCATTCAAAAATCACACTTATCTATGACAAAGTTATACTCAAACTAACTATGTTTAAGCAGAGAGAGGCGATATCAGATTTCTGTCCCTGAGTAAGAAACTGAAGTTACTAATTTGTGTTCAGATTGGACTTTTGGGTTATTTGAAGGGTTCATACAGTTCAATACCTGAATCTCTGGTTCTCCTGAGATTTTGGCTCCAAAGAATAAATATCCTCCAAAAAACCCACGCAAATTCCATGCAAGATAGTGATTTTCTTTATGTCTACTTCCTGCCTCTTCCTCTTAAACACTCAAATGTAATTATGTCTGGGGACTAAATTGATAGACAAAGCTCTCCGAAGAATTCTGAAAGACAACCCCATTCATGCAACCTATCTTTAGTGCATCTATGATATGAACAACTCCTTCAATAGGCCACACATCCAGTAATAACAAGTATCATATAATTACGGAAAAAGGAAAGTCTTTTACTCATTTCTTCAATAACGGTTTGTACCACAGCAGGTGTCTGGTAGGAGAGTCCTCAAAACACCTTCCCCTTGACTGTTCGCATCTCAGGGTTTATCATTCCTGTCCCCCCGCTAAAAGACACTCAGTCCGCTGTTGACAAGGAACGTGTGCATCTGCTGGAGGATGGGAACAACATGATTATTTTCCCTAGTCTCTGTTACAATTTCCCTTCACTTCCTGTAGTCATACAAATGTAGGACCATGCCTCCCATTGACCGATTACTGGCAGGTTTGATTATATAAATAGCACTCTGCTATTCAACAGAGTTTCAGGCAACAATGAAGGATTTGCTGGAGATGTATTCTTCCTTTGCAGTCTCATTTATCAATGTACAGTTTCTCTCTTGCCATTTATCATCTGCTTTTCTGTGCTTCCCTCGACATCTGGAGGATTTGTAGTCTGCTAAGTGGAGCAAGGCCTTGTCTTGAATACCTTACCAGCCCCAGCCAGGCAACGTAGTCCTGATTTTTCCCCAGTTTAACTTTTCTTTAAATAAACTTGACAGGTTCAACATATCCTTGCTGCATAGGATATGTTTATAGGAAATGAAAGTAATAGAGAACAAACTGAAAAGCTACAGCTGAAGGAAAAAGAGTGAGACAGAGAGAAATGCACCTCTAATGCGTGTATGAATTTATAATAACAAGCAGTTGTGATAATTGCATGTCTTTTAACTCAAGAGGGCCATAAAATAGCATGATGGAATATATGCGTGAGTGCCAGGTGGGAAGTAGCTCTTATGTTTTGCAAGTACTTTCAGGATTTAGAGGTGTAGAATGTAAAGAAGCTCCTTGCTCTCATTAGTTATAAAAGCAGTTATGAATCCTAGTACATTCAAAAAGTCTACAGGATGTCTAACTGTGTCTCTGCCTGACAGATATTCCAGTACTGAATATCTAGGAAATAAAGAGGGGAGGAAAAAAGAAACAGGAGGAAAAAAAACCCACAACAAACAAAACACCAAGAAAAAAAGAACCCTTTGGAAAAAATCAAGTTGAGAATTCACTTAAAAATTTGTAAGCATTTTGTTTTGATAGTGACCTTTCAAAGTTTCTTTTATTTTCATTTTCAAATGTCAAAACAGAGTATTTTGACAATTGCAAACCAAGACATATATTCTTTAAAACCAAAATGTGACGTTTTTTACAACTGGTCCCTTTTCACAAATGGTTTTACTTTTGAAAAAGATCATTATTTTCAGGGGTGGGGAGGGAAGTATATCTTTTGCTGGATTTCTGGAAGCTGATGATTGATATTCTGTATCAGTAAAGCATATGCCTGGTCAAATGGGACCTACTTGTCCAGTTCAGAAACAAAAAGGTCTGGCACCTAGGTGAATAATAACCTTTTGAGATTTACCCGATTGCCCAGTCTAATTGCAGATACCACCTTAAGCAAGAAGGGCAAGTATGACTGATCTGGGAACTGGTCTGCCCTGTGTCCAGTACCTGCATTAGCCAAATCCCTGACCTGGCCACCAGGTGGAGGAATTATACAGAACAAAGTATATTCCCTTTGTAACAGTTACCGTGTGCATTTACATTTATCTGAATAGACTTTAGCATTCCTGTCTGTAGTCAGCACACCAAAAGCTGGTGGAAGTCTGATAGCTTGTCTTGATATCCTCTCGATATCCTCTTGATATCCATCATCATGGAGAGGATATCTGACGCTGTTGTTTGAAGTGTTGGGATGAGACTTAGAAGATAACAGTTCACTTTGTGGTTATTACAGACTTGTATGATATTAGGGGAACATCTTTGGACCGTTTCAGGGAGGATCTTGCTGCATTGCTGATGATGTGTCTGAGTGACACCCTCAGCTCAGCAGGGCTTTCACAGAGTCAAGTTCACGTTGCTAAATTGCACCAGAGAATGAGCTGACTTGCTTCTAGGAAGTATGGTCCTCTTTTCTCATAGGTCCTTCTCTGTCTGTTTTGCATCTCCAGTGTTTTTAAGACACTTGTAGCAAATGTTTTCAGACAGACCATTCATTTATCCTTGGAACACATCCTCTTTCTGTACTTCCATGCCCCTAAAATCGTACACACAATCAACATAGAAGTGTAGCAACAACAAGCTCATGGATAGAACTTAGCTATTGTTAAGTCTTATTACAGTTGACAAGTTTTAACAGAAGTAACTGCCTTGCCTATTAGCTACTTTCTTCTTCCAATTTCCCAATAAAAGTCAAAAGTAGATAATATTTTGAGATCTCTGTCCACCACGCGGTCTCTCCATTTAGCTTTTTGTGATGCTGACTGTCATAGTAATTATTTGATCTCGTTACACACCAAATTAACAGAAAAGCCAAAGTCCCAGTGGACTCCAAGGAAGAAAAACATGACAGAGCAGTCTTAAATGGTGTTAGTTATGACAACTACATCCAAGCTGATAGAGATGTGAAGGTTTGCCCCGGCATCCAGGATTTTCACCTCCCCAGAATAAAATCCCACATTTGTCACCCCACTCTCATCTCCTCAGAGAGTTCATACACCTTCTTGATATGATTATGCTAAATATTATATCTCTTAAAAGTATATGTAAATCCTTTCAAAAGCTTCTAGTGAAGCAGAAGTACTCAATTAAAAAGCAGGGAAAAAGTGCAATAGCAATAACAACAAAAAAGCCAGCAATGATTAAGGTCAAAGAATTTTTTGTCTCTGTGATAGCACTTAACTCATTTTTCAATCTCTTAAAGGGAGTTCTTATCAATGGACACTGGACTAGTCTCAAAGCAACCGGCAAGGTTGTCTTTGAAATATCACCATTCATGGGGTCTAATAGGAAAATTAACAAAGGGCAAATAAAAAAACACAGATAGTTTTAGTGGAAAGCTTTTTGTGAGCTGCTTCTATCTTTCTTAATCAACTAAGAATAGGCTGTGATTACAGTAATCATCATGCAATTAATCACTATAATTACTTTTTATTGGAATAATAGTTTAAAAAGCAACTAACATATTTTCTGTTCTTGCTTGACTGGAAGACATTAAGTGCTTGTCAAGAAGTTACTATAATTATGTCTTTGTAATTTATTTTTCTTTTTGTCATTTTTTTTAATGTGAAGTAACAGTGCAAGTTTGTGCACATTGCATACACAGACAGTGTTCACACAGAGTAGGAGATGTGCTGTTCTCCAGTGGTAATAGGATGCTATTTTTGTGTACTTGGCATCCCATGTATTTCTACATGGCATGTATTTTCATGTAGGTATCCATAGTATGGTCACCTTTACAGAAGGATTTGCATCAATGAAAAAACCCAACAAATTAAAAATTAGAAACCACTTCTCATTGTGAAACCAAAGTTTTATCCTTTCAGGACTCTTTTTTGTGAGTTCAGGCTAAGAGTATCTCTTAGCATCTGAAGGTTGAGCTATGTGTTTGTACCTTCTCCTAAGCTTGAGTAGGGGACTTAGTCCTTGTAATTACACCTTACCTTAAATTTCAATGTAATGAAGACAAGGAAAGGTAACAGTTCAGATAGGACTGCAGTTAAGAACATTTTATACGTATTCCCATCTTATAGATATTTCCTATTTCCATATCAAAGCAGTGGTGAGAGGTGTAAAGGCTGGGTTGGGCTGGGATTTGCTGTTCCTCTTTCACTCTACCTCTTCCTCTCTAGAACTCCTCACAGTCCTGGAGGCACAGATTCCCACTCTTTCTGCCTCTAATCCCCAGAAACCTCCCAGAAGAGTCATCCAGGAACATTCTATCTAACCCAGGCCATCAGCCTCCCTTCCTTACTCTGTCCCAGTTCACAACCCAGAATGCTTTTATTATTTAAAAGTTGTTTAATAAGATCTTTCTTACAGGGTCTTTGCATGGCTGTGAAAAGGTACAATCCTTTTCTGACTAGTCTCACTGCTGTTTTATACCACCTTTACTGTTAACAAGAAAAAATAATTATAGATAGTCCAAGATAACTATGTGCACACTGAGGGGACTGTTTTGCTTCATATAACTATAAAGTATGTCTGGGAGAATAGGGTATATACATGGAGCTATACAATTAAAGAAGAAAACTTTTTCAAGTAGTCAAGCAGTAAGCAATGCATGGCTTAATCCACAGATTAACAATTTAAATCATTTTAAAGCTAGATCTACCTAGACAATGTCCAGGCTTCCAAAATGCTGAGGTGTTCCTATAAGCAAGTAATTTTATGTTTCTTTGAACAATGATCCCTAGAGCTCCAACTCCTGGACCACATACTGCAAGCAAGCTGTCAGTGCTGAGACTTAAACACACACGTGCCTCCACATAAGCACAATCAGTGCATAATGAAAAACTCCAAATCTATTCCTAATCCTGGCTTTTTGCATGCATTAAGATGTGCATGCAAACGTTAATATGCTAGGCTTAACTGATCCCTCTGCGTCTACAATAGCATATCCCAGTATACATCCATACAGCTATATATACATATGTATCTCAGTAAATTTCAAATACTAGCTCTACTCAATTATTTAAAAATATAGAAGAATTAAAAACTGTAAGAAGTATTTTACATCAATGCTTTCTTATAAAAAAGTTGGTCTGAAATATTGGTGGAGAGCAAGGATTTGGCTGCTGAGAAATTATTCTATTTAGAAACACTTTCACTCCACCCACCTTTCAAAGATGGATCAACAATGGCTATTTCTGTTCCACAGGCAGGGAGTAAAAATGCTTTTAAATAGCACCCTCTAATTCCCCTCTGATGTTGGACCCTGCCGATCTCCTACCAACAGGTGAACACAGTGAAATGACTGTTAAATAGCAATTCCTCCCCATGCTCCCGTCTTTCCAAGCACGATTGGCAGCCCAGGAAAAAATGCTCTTAAATTGCATTTCCTGCCAGTGTGGGACCCTGCTGGTACATTTTAAGCAAGGCGTGAACCAATGTAACTTGAATTTACCCTGCAATAGATTTTTACAGGTGATTGCTGGAGCATTTAGGCAGTTACGGGAATTAAACTTGAAGCGAAGCTGCTCATGTAGACATAGACACATTCTTATAGAACATTTTTGTTTGTACAGTTTAACATTTTCTGACCTCTGGAAAAATTCTGATTCTCCTAAGGGGAATATAAATGCTTTGTCTACATTAGGGTTTTAATAGACCTAAGTTTAGGTCAGCTCAAATTGTCAGTAAACTTGTTCAAGTTTCATACAACATTACCATCTGAGTTTTCCAAGTTGTGGCAGAAAGCATTATATCTGCCCATTGTCATTACTATAGCATATTTCTGGTGAACTGAGCAAAATAACACGTTTTGGTTTCACCAAAGACAACTGAAGAAATTCCTCTTGGCTACAGTAGCAATAAGACTTTTTGGCACTAAGTTTTTGGGATCTGTCAGCACTGTAGCACCCCTCTTACTCATGTTGTACAACCCAGATGGGACTAGTTTGCTTGAGTGTCGCTCCCTGTTCCTAAAGCATTGCCCCCTTACTCCCCACTACTGGCCACTTATATCCATGCAAAGGCTCAAACAGAAAATAAATGAGTTTGTTCTGCAGTGGTGGGAACACAGTCCTATTTTCAGAGCAAAGCATGGGACAATTGTCCCCATTGCACCTCCTTAGAGAAGCCCTTTGTCATCCAGTGCCCTTCACTGAGGGTGGAAGCTGCTGTTGGAGTGAATTAAGAGTCAAAGATCGCATTTTCCATTGAGGAATACAGGTGATTTCCTGCCTAGCCAGCAGGAAAGTGTCAGTTCTGTTTCTGTCTCTGTTTTGTGTTTCACAAGAGCAAAGATCTGAGATTTGCCACTTCAGTGCTGTAAAATTTGGGAATTTATCTTCATTGTGACAAAGCAAGAATGTATTTTGCCTTTGAGTCATGTAGGTGAACACCTGTTAACTTTGGATTTTGGCTTTGAACCAATGATCTATCTCATATTACTCTCAGTCAAACCAGCTCCACTTGGTTTGGACATAAAACCCAGAAGCTTGGCTCAGGTTAAGCTAAAACAGATTTAACTGAAATATTTGCAGAGCTTTTGTTTCCCTTTGGTGAGTTTGGGTTGATGTGTAGCAGAATCTAGTCCCATGAAGATTGCATGGCTTCTGGCTGCCCTGAGGGAATTTTTCAAAGGTGAAGTAATAATACCTTTCTGTTCTCCAGTATGTTTTTTAAAATATATTTTAATAGTTCTCTGTCTCTCTTTTTTTCTTTTCTTTGTCCTATTTTTTAAAAATTTATGGCAACTTAATTAGGCCTTTCAAAGTACCAAAATAAACCAAGTTCTTTAAAAATGCCTTGGGGTATGGTTCAGTCACCATGAGCTGGTATTTAGAAACACAATTAGCATGTCTGGGAATTACAGACACAAGTCCCTGCACATCAACAAGATAAAAGGAAGTATGCCATACTGTCTTTGGCTGCAACTTCTTACACAAATATGCACCCTGGATTTTTGAAGGTTTTCTGTAGCATTTCTTTCTGCTCAGTTGACATCTGCTGATGAAAGGAATCTCTAAGTGACATTTTCAGATTGCTTTACATCGGAACAAAACTGTAACTCAGTATTTCAGACTAGGGCAGAGAAAATAGAGTTATTCTGCAAAGCTGAACCATGCAGAAGGATGACTAACAAAAAGAAGTAGGGAAAATAGAGGAAAATTAAGAAGGGCTGAGCATAGCCTGTTTGCAGTGCTAGAAAGTCACTAAAACCTTGAAGGTACCTAAAACATTTGATATTCATGCCACTATATCAAAAGGTTTGGACCACCATTAGGTATTAAAATTCGTCATTTTAAATTGCTTTTTTTGCCAGCACTAGCAGTATAGATATTGAAATTTCCTCAGAAAGTGCTTATCTCATCAAGAGTAAAATTATAGTATGTGAAATACTAATTACAGTATTATGAAGAAAGGTGAACTTTCCGGTGACATTTTATCTATTAGTAGAATACTAATGTTCTTCCCTCTTAAAGCAGAAGTCACACATCATGCTTTCTGTTATTTTCTCATCAGAATCTCTTTTCTTTATATGTATATATAGAAAAAAGATTTTCAAACCTTCTTAAGAATCCATTATTCCATAGAACCAGATGAGTTTTGATCACACGTGAATCAGAGTTCACTAGAATGCACTGAGAAACTCCTCATAATGTCTAGTCAGTAGGATAATAAAAGCAACTCATCCTACAGCTATGTAGTTTCAAGTTACGGAAAAATCAGATATTATTTCATTTTGAAAGACACATTATGAAGCTCTGTTAGAATAAAGTAGGGAACTCTTGTTATTAGTTTTGATGTGGTATCTTCCTATTATCAAGGAATAAGCTGCTGTAGATGATAGGCAAACTTACTTCAACCTTTCCTAAGATCAGGTACCATCCTCCTTTGAAACATGATTAACTTTGGTTGACATCTTCATTTAATATCTGTGTTATTTTCCATGTATTCAGGCAAAATCAATTAATAGTAAAGGTACGTTATTTTTACTTCCAGAACTTCTGGTTTCTTCAGTGTATTTTTTTGTTTTCTCTGTGTTTGTTCTTACAATATGCTTTTTACTGTCAAAGGCAGTCAGTCTGATCTCAAGAAATGTCATATTGGGACTATAAAATATTAAATAAGTTTCTATAAATTTTGGATATCTAACAAAAGCCATTTCATTATGTCTCATCTGTACACAGTTCAGTTATTATCTCCTTTGGTCAGGCTGAAAATAACGTTTCTTTAAAAGTCTCAATAAATATTTTTTCTAACAAATTTATCTTTCTGTTCATATCATAGATGAGTTTACTCACATATTTTTTCACATATAGTTAGGGTTTTTTCTCTATATATAAAAAAAGGCAAGCCTCAGATATCCTGTGTTAACTGTTAACTCCAGCTAGATGCCTAGCTCAGATTTATTAAATCAGTCACAGGGTTTTGCTTTCATGGCTGACAGCAAAAAGGCACTATCTATTTAACCACAGAAACATTTGCATGAGTGTTTATCACTATGTACAATTTAAACATTCATTTTTGGTAAATATTTGACCGCTTATTCTATGTGCAGTGCAAACAAAAATGTGCAGACAGAAATAGAATAGAATCAGTGCATTGGAAAACCACATTTTTTCACACCTAAAATCTTTTCTTCTCTCACACAACTTATTCTGGCACTTTCTGATAGTTTTCAGTCTCTGCTTTTTGATATATACTGCTCTCCAAAATTTTAGTCTATGTTCAGTCATTTCTAGACTTGAATAGACAAATATTCTGAGTACAGACCTCTTACTTGTGAAATTTATTTGACTGTGTAACCCACGAGTGCTAGAGTTCAGTTGTTTCTGATCACAACAGAGCTAGTCAATGTGGCTCTCATCTGGGCCAATGATCTACTGCCAAGGGATATAATGATGCACAGAATTGGAATAAGAATCTGTTAATTGATTAGAGTTTTTGTCAGTAAGGATAGTTAAACAGTTTATTTTAATGACTATAATGGGGAGTGCTTGTTTTGTCTGTCCATTTATTTATTTCTAAAGCTGTGTCCAGTTGTGTATGAGGAGAACATAATTAAGTGAGAAACACCAATAAAAGCCAATTTATAGGTTGCAAACCTGATACATTATGTTCATATACCTGTTTCAGTGGGTGGGCTGTGCCTGTCACAGCTGTAAGCCTCAACCCACAGATAAATCAGGTGCCATAAATTCTTTTTCTAAGGAGGAGGAATAGGAATTGTGTGCTGTGTGAATGAGCTGCAAGCTGCTAATCATCATTCCACTGTAGTTCATCCCCACTTTTAGCACCTATTATGTAAAAGAGGAATTTACTTCACTAAAACATGAGCTTCATTGACAGTAGTGTGAGAATGAAAGCATGGAGAACATGAATGCATCCTCTTCCCAGGATTTGACCATACCACCATCCCCTGAGTCACTAAACCAACATTACAATCATTATTAGCTCCCTCTGATCAATATCAGGCAGTTGAAGCAGGTTCTTGTGCTGCAAGAGGGCTTCCTGCTAAATACAGAACCACTTCTAATAGCTCTGTAAATCAAGAGCACTAAGATAATAGTTTTTATCTACAGATCTGAAGGTTGTTTATGGCAGGTGAAGTACTCAAACAAATGCATCATCTTATTTCTTAGAGTAACCCATAGCCAGCAGTTAAATCCTAAGGAGCTATTTTCCCAGAATCCATTTGCTGTAAAGAAATCTTGAGCAATAAATACAAACCCTGAACTCTTTGCCAGCTAAGCAGAGTGTTTCCAGAGAAGGTATGTAGTAAAGGAATAATGCATGTTCTCTGTTGTTGCAACGAATGATCACTTTGTATAAACATAAGTAAAAAAGCAATATTATTGACGCTTGCATTTATGCCTCTCTGCTGAAATTTGAACCTGCAGACAACACACTAGGTGATTTCTTAATACATCAGATAGGCATTTATCCAAATACTGAACATATTGTGGTTATACAATTTGTCTTACTGTAACTTTGAATTGTATCCATCTGCACGTATTTAAAATGAAATGTGGTCAATTGATTAAGTGGAAAAGAGATTGATTTTTAGACTGAAGTGTGATGACAATAATGGATTTGACTTTCAAAAATTTCAAAATCAAATATGCTTGACACTCCTGACTTCCACAGAGCTTCAAGAAATCTGTGCACATTTTAAGGTTAAACCACTCTATCAGTTGTAAAAAATGAGGTTTCCTTGAATCATCTATTTATCCTATTTCTCTGTCTCTCTGGATGTCTTTGGGCTGTGGGATCTCCGTGTAGTGTTTGGAGGGATTGGCGACTACTATTCCAATAATATTGTTCTTCCAAAGATCTGCCTTAATAAAAAAAAGCTTCCCATTGAGAAAAAGGTGGTACTTTTTAAATTTGGTTTCCGTTTCTACTCAATACATGGAACAGTTTCAAAAATGCTTTATTTACTTTGGCAATATTCTTTGGAAAACAATTCAAAAGAAAATGCAAAACTACAAAAACACTACTTTGTATAAAATATTATCTGCAGCAGTAAAACAAGATCTGATGCTTCATAAATGAACATATCACCCACTAATCCTTCCTCCTTATCTGCTAACATTACCTCCAAGCTATCTTTTTTTTTCCAATGAAAATTTATTTTTAATAGATCAGGACATCGTGAAATTATTTTTTGTTTTCTTAGAGATATTGAATCTTTTGCTTTTATCAAATACATTTTTAACAGACAGGTACGTTAAGAAATAATTTTGTGAATATTATAGTAAGAATTATTTCTGTGTAGCACTCTAGAAACACATGTGAAAAGCTGTAAAAAAATAAAAAGCATATGCAGCTCTAATTGCTTTCAGTTTGTGTTAAGAAGACCCATTTATAATGACACTGTATGGAAAAGAGAGCTCTTCTTTATAAGAGAGCTCGTATTATCTGTCCTATATCAAAACATGATAAAAGAGAACTCCCTACTCCAAAAAGTGTAAAGAGAAGAGAACTGAAAAATATAAAGGAAAAAATACAGGGATTAGACAAATAGTCTTTCAAATGTTCTTGTTAGATTTTGGATTTTAAGCTGTGAATGTATGGCCGGGTGTTTTCAGAAATCTTTCTGTATTATGAGGGTTATACAAGATGTTGTATAAGTGCTTTGATCCCCAGAGAACAAATACCAAGGGTCATTGGAGAGCTCTTTTTCTCTGGGTCTCTGAATAGAGTCAAGTTTCCCAAAGGGTAAGTCCCTGGGAAATTAGAAAGCAGTTTGGAATCAAGTCTCCCAAAATAAGGATCGTGTTGTCCGACTGCATTTTTCAAGGCCTCAGGTGTGTTTGTGTGCAGAATACTTAAGATATATACAGACTGCATTTCTGACCTCACTGTTCTAAAAAGCGTCATCCAAAGCATCCACTGTCTGGAAAAATTATTAAAAGCAGAGAAAAACACCATTTTGATAGATTGCACGTCACTGTGTAAAAACCACGCTGCAATGTGCATTGCACATTGAGGATAACACTTGTAACAACAGCTAATGCTGAGCTCCTGCAGCTGCATGCCGGTCTGTGATCTCCAGGAATGATTCTTCTCTCGGAGCTGCGTTAGAAAAAAACACTTGTAAGTGGGCGAACGAGATGTTTGACACCTCAGCAAAGAAAGAGAGAAAAAAGAGAACCTAGCAGGATGACTGTTCAAGGGAAGATTTACAAAAAAACATGTCACTAAGTCACAAAACACAAAAAAGTCCTGGGCTAACGTTGGACTGTGCAGGAATAGGGAGGCCAAGTATGTGATTTTTTTTTTTTTCTCTGAATGAGCAATTAAAGTGTGAGCCTAACTCAAAGTATGCAGTCCCATTTACCTCAGTAGGAGTATTCCTATGCTTAAATTTAAGTATATGTTAAATATCTTGTATGATTTGGACCCATTTACATCTTTAAGTAGGAGAAGCAGCGTGGGTGATGGAGTCAGTCATTTCTGGAGCTCAGGCAGGGATATACATAAAATTAAAAATATGAAGAACAAATGAATAAGCAGCGTATTAGAGCTGTATGTGTCTGCCTATAAATTGTTAGAAAACTCAAGCCATTAACATGAAGTCACATGCTTTTCCAAAAAGGCAGTGTGGAGCATTACTGTTAATGCGTGTCATAAACATCTCTAATTATCAACAGACATAAATGTCCTCAATATTAAAAAAAATAAAATGTGGCTATGCGTGTATAATTTTCTCATGTTTCACCATTAGTGGAGATTTTCTTCCTTTGATCTCTGCACAGCAGGCTTGTGTGTGGGTTTCAGAGTTCAGGAATGCTGGGAAGGAGGAAAAACCAAGATGAAGAAGCTTCTTACAGCATTGAGTTGCTGCCTGTGCTTCCCATGTACAACTGCTTATATGAATCCATCTCCTGGCAATACTGATGCTACTCCAGCATCTTCTGCCACCTCTGAGGTTCAACAGCTAGACACAAAATAGTCTATGAGGCTAAGAAAGCAGGGGAACAGTGTGGTTATACAATTAGCCCATTGTTTATAGTACCTTTCATGTACCTCTGATCTTACTCATCTCACATTTCAGGCAACTCCACTGCAAGACCTGTGACAGTACAAGAAAGTGTACTTTAGCCCATCTTTCTGAGATGGTCCAATATTTTCAAGTAGCTTGTGATTTTTATGTTCCTGAAGCAGCAAAAGGGCTTACTTCATCCAGATGTGTTTTCAAAAATTAGTTATCTCATGGACCTGTTGGGGCAGCTAAAAAGTAGGAGTCAGTGTCTATTTCCACTAGCTAAACTCTTCGCAGTCTTCTGCCTCCAAATAAATCCAAGTTGCAAGGGTTTGAACTCACTGCCCCAAGTTGAAGTACCAAATGAACAGTCTATGCTAAGCTCAGATAGAGGCACAAGGCAGCAGCTCTCAGCAAGGACTAAATCTATCAGCATGGTCACATTCCTCCTGCATAAATTTGACCCAGATTCAATTTCTTACAAGCAAACAGACTCACGCCTACAGTTAATAGGAGAAACTGCGTGTGAGTGAGTTTTTGTGGACACATAGACAGTTCATTGTCTGTGCAGATTTTCTGTTGTAATCTAATACGACTTTTTGTGAATATTTGGCCTATCAGTTTTGTAAACTAGTTTTTTGTTTAGGTTTGCACAGTTCAAATATAATGCTGTTATTTCTTCTTTCCACTTCTTCATGGAAAATTCACTGATAAAATTTATATTCCTAAGTTCTGTGTCTTAAGGAACCGTAAGAAAACTAAGTACATGCTAGGATATGTACCTATACATAATCACTGAATGTACATTTCTTCCAATTCTTCCCCTTTTCTTGAATTTTCACAGTACAATCGTTTCTCTGTGTTCAAGCACACAGTTGGACACAGCAACCAGAAATGATAATACCAAATGTGGTTTAGTGTGTACATTTTTTGTCTCTGCATTCCACAAGTATTCTGTGATGGAACCACTCATGAATGCATATACTTAATTGCATTTATTTCTTTGTGAATTCTGTGGCATTTTGTAACTGGAGCTGGTTCTATTCCATGTTTAGTTACGAGCCAAAAAAAAGGCAGAAAGAAAAAACAGTAAAAAAGAAAAAGGAAGAAGATATCAGATAAATAACAGATCCTTTTTTTTCTAGATGTTGGAGTATTAGGAATTTCTTTAATTTAAAGGCTGTCTTATTGACTGAGCATAGAGCACAGATGGACATATAAAAAATAAAAAAGTTGCAACAAAAAGCATTCTGAATCTATCACTTTTATGTTGTGATCATCACTGTGGTATGAGAGTGCCAAGTCTGCACACAGTCTCAGTGAAGGCACAAATAGGTAGTGTAAGCAATATCCTGTAGAAAAACCATTCTCCTCAAACTACTGCTTGAGTGACTGTAAAAAATATGCCCTTGTGTTTCTGGGTAGTAATAGAAGTGCCAGAATCAATTATCTCTGAGAGTTCTTGGGCAGTAGGAACAGACATGCCTGACAAAGCAAGGTGCGCTTGCCATGCGGTTAATTGGGTCTAAGATATGTAGCACAGACAACAGCTCCCTCCGTTATTGCAAGACTCATTTATACTCTGGTCCTTTAAGGGCAATCCCATTACTAGATCTAAAGAGGCAGGAGTTACTTGACCAGATTGGATATTCCATGTTTACAGGGTAAGTTAAGAGCTTCTTGGGTCATTTTTGTTTACAAATACCATACACAGACATGCACTTGGGATATATGATGAGCAAAAAGTCCCGGGACATAGGGTAGTGCTGCTGCTGCTGAGAAATAGCAGAGCTCAGTGTGGTGAGGTCATTTTGAGGACTGTCTGTATATAGCCACACTGAACATAATAAGCACTACATCTGCTTATTAAAGCATTCATAGGTTGCCTCTTCACATTGCCAGTAGTGTGTAGGATGCCTTCAACTCCTGCTGGCTTTCCTGTATAGAGATCTCCATCAGTACACCCTCAGTGAGGCACCCAGAAATAGCACTCAAGACCCTTAAGAATTTCTTGTCTAAGTCTAACTCATACCTTCTACAGGAATAACTTATGAAGAGAGAAAGAGAGAGAGAGAGAACTTTTCACAACCTGAGTTGTTATGTTTGGTAGTTTTTTTTAATATGAAGCCTCATAATATAAAAAAAAAAATTAAAAACAGAAGGAGAAAAATTACTATTTACAGTTATATAAATAGACTGATGAGGTATTTTATCAAGCTTAAATCTCTTTTCCCTCCTCCCTGTCTTACTAATTGATGTTCAAATAAAATGAATTTGTCTTATGACTCAGAAGAATACTCAGATCTGACAAACTAACAGCTAAATTGTTTTGGTGCAGTCTATCAGTGATTATCAAGAAGACCATTAGTCAGTACTCAGCTTGCTCAAGAAAGATGACAAAACCTCTTGTCAATCATTTTGCCAACATTTGAAGCAACACGGAAAACAATCCTGCTTTGGGCACCTCAGCACAGCTTCGGAGGTGGAGTAGGTTTTTGTTTTGCTTGTAGCACCTGATCCACCTCACACCTGATGGAGAAATGTGCGTAAGCATCCACATCAGTGGAGTCAATCTTGTGCCAAAATTTTAGCATTTGGGTGTTTTGCAAAATTAGGGCTTCCAACAGGACAGGAAAACAATTTCTGTTGGAATACTATGGAAATCAAAACTTGCCACCAACATGGGGCCTTAACACACACTTACACACAGAAAAATAATAAAAAGAATTTTTTAAAAAGGACAGAAAGGAAAACTTGCCTTACACCAGATACCAAACTCTGTAAGCAACCACGATATAGCACACAGGCACAATACAGCTCACTCCCATGTTGATGAACTTTCTCCCATGCTGTAGACTTACAACACAGAGTTGAGGCAAGGAAACATCAAAACTCACTGAAGAGGTGGCTAAACCAAATTTAAATAGCATTAAGTCTAGAATAAGCAACAGGTTGCTTTTATTCAGAATTATTTGGGGGTTTTTTTTTGCATAATAATCTAGAGGGGGAGAGGGTGATCTTGTGTTCACTAATTTTCTGATACAGAAGTAACTAATGACAATAGTTTCAATTTCAGGTGCCTGTTGTGGCCAGCTGAAGTTGAGTGGGAGGTCTGCTTCATTCCTGCCCAGGCTGGACCTTAGTCAATCACAAATTCAAAGGCCTAGAGCCAGAATCTCAATCAGACAGAGAGGGAGTTAAGGAGGGTACCATTTTATCATGCTAGGATACTTTATCAATGCCACCGTATGTGAGAGTAAAGAAGCTGCTCAGGACTAGCAGGTATTGAAAAGAGCTCCTCTGAAGGCTTAACATTACTAACACTCTTCAGGTTACAGAGGTAGTGGCCAGGATAAATTAAGCTCATGACATGCTTACATTTCCACAATGACTCAAGTTTAAGTCATAATATCAAGTTATGCAGTAGCTAAACAGAGTTTCAGACAGAAGCTGGTTTTCAGAGGATTTCTATTTTTATATAGCGAAAAAAATTGTTTTATCTGTGTTATGGCAGGATAGATGTGGGAAAAAAAAAATATATGGGAGTGATTAACTGCTGAATTTGATGGCCAAAGATCTAATGTATCTGAAGTAACCTTCCAAGAGACCCATACTTAAAGTAACTTTAAAATTACATTGAAATTAGAGAAACACCGTGTGTTGATAACTACTACACTATTCTACTGTTACTATTATTGTTTATTT
>JAVSBS010012946.1:9856-21685 GCA_033124195.1 Coracias cyanogaster | reverse complement strand
ACTATTATTGTTTATTTAATGGTAAATTACAGAACTGAACCAAGTTTATGGCTCTACTGTGTCAGATGCTTGATCTGTTTAAGGCTGTATGCATTGCTATATCATCAAACATAAAATTTGAAACTGTAATTTGGCCAAACTTCAAACATTTTTAGTCTGGTAGGAAGAAAATCTCAAGGCTCGGTGCTTAAAGAAACCTAAATCTAACTGTGTAACTGCATCCTACCATGTCAGCTATAGTTAAAATCCTTGAATAAATAAGCTCATATCTAACAAGTTTTCCATCTGTGTGAATCTTTTATAATCCCTTTTCATATTCTCAATGTCTTCTCTGACTTTTCATCAATTTCGTCCAACGAACTGATTGGCAATTATTCTTTGCTTCTGGATATTATTTGCTTCAGAAATCTCTCAAGGGAGATGGTGACATTATGTCACATGCACGGTGGCCTGGATGGTCCTGGAAATATTGTATTCACTGTACAGAGATTGCAGAGACACTACAAAATGCAAAAGTCAATGTGGCTCAAAGAGCAATACATCCTAGACTCACGAAGTTCCTATCCTTTTGGAAACCAGAAATGCAGGTCCTTTTAATGCTTTTCTTCCTGAGATTGGCAATCAGTAGAGAGTATTACAAGCAATACAATTTATTTTAAGTATTAGCCATATGTATTAGGCCCTTCTTTTTTTTAATATTATATTATTTCTACTGATGACTCATCTAAAGCTACAAGTTATTTGAAGTTTTATTTTTAAAAAGTAGATCATGCCTCTTATTTTCCTTGGATGTTAAACATACATTTAAATGTGTCATGAATCTTCTTGGTGAGAATGGATTTAAACTTTCTAGATATAAAACTATCTTCAGTATTTAAACCATAAAAGGGAACTGACACATTGAAGAAATTCTGGTGCGTGTATCAGAAATATTGGTCCTGAGATGGGCTCATAAAGACTTAACGTTTATGTATCATCCCCTGAAACTAAAAAAACAAAACAAACAAAAAAAACCCCACAGCAAACCAACAAGCAGAATACCAAGAGCCAAAACCCAACCAATGTCTTATCTATCCTGTCAATGGAATTTAAAACATCATATGATTTTGAAAATCTCAAAGTATTTACAGTTATTCTTTTCCTAAGTGTCTTTTCCATTTAGTTTGGTAGGATTCCAGTGATGAGACTTTTTTCTGGAAAACTGTTTCTTAAGCTAAAAGCCGTTACAGTTATTGAACATGAAAAGCTCTCTTAAGGCCAGTATTATTTAAAAAATTCTCTCACAGCATAAGATTCAGCAGTTTACATACAAGTGCATAATATATTTATATATACTTATCTAATATTAGCATCTTTTGTAATGCATAGCCTAAATCCCCCTTTGCTCATGAACTTCTCAGTGCTCCTATTTAGGTTACATGTGCTTAGACAAAATACTTTTCTGAAAAACACTGATCATGTTGAGATATCAACCAGCTAATGAAGTCGATGAGGATATGCAAATTAATTCTGATTGGGTTCCTGCTATCTGTATCTGGTGTGTCCCATCACATTACCATTTACTTGACCTACAGCATAATACGATGTGACAACTCTTAATATCAAATGAAATGACAGAATGTAGTATGACAACAACGTGAAAGAATACACTGCTTTCAGACTTGGTTTTTACCCTTCAGTTCCAAAGGGCTGTACACAACTTCAAATAACCCAAAGTGGTGAGGTGACAGTGTACAACAACTGTTCTAATTACCTGAGAAATAATGCAGTCTACCATTTCACCAATATGTTTTCAGGCAACTCAGATTAGATATTACTTTTCTAGAGCTGTATAATCTATTGCACTGAGTTGCATCTAACTTCTATGTAGCTTGAGCGCATTGAACTCATTATGGACTTTAGCTTGAAGGGATTTTATTGAATTTGAGCATACAGGTAAATTTTGCAGAACTTGGGACGCTTTCTTCATTTAAAGTCTCTTGATTGACAGCCACCATCATTACTAAGCACGCTACTGTCAGGTAGTCAGTCATTTATACTTCCTACCTCCATCACAAACCTCCCTTTTGTTATTTTGCCATTACAAGGACTTATGCAAGAGAACTTGTGTCTCTCTCAGAGCTAATAAGAAATACACTCTCACATGACTCTCTGGGACCTTTTTTCAGTTGTCCCTCTATCAAAGTTAAAACTGGGTAGCACAAAGAATAAAGTTGTTGTGTACATGAATGAGGGCTGCACATGAATAATATACTCATTTATGTGTTTATTCCAAATGCTCTCTAAAGTGATTTGACAGACCAGGTTGTTTTTCTTCAGGAAATAAAGCAGACCTCACTGAGAGCAGAAGCACCATTAGATCTGTGCTCATTCTATTGAATTATCTTGGAGCAAAGAGATATAGACATGAATAACCTTGCAGGAAAGCATGGATTTGAGTAACAAATGGTTTGGAAACAAAAACTGAATGATCTTTATTCACATAAAGATGTGTCAATCTATCTATAATACATTGCAACTCTTTGCCATGAGCTTGGAGGGATATCTGGCTCTCCTCAGTACTAAGACATGCACTGGAACAAACCTCTGGCTTTTCACATTATAAAATCTTTATTTCCTCTTGGAAGCACAAGATTTTGACCTCTTCGGTAAATAGGATTTAAGTTCTTAGAACCTTGAAGACATTTGTTAGTTATTACTCACAGCATCCTACTAGGAAGATAAGAAATTGCTGTTGCCCCATTTTATATGTTGGGAAAAAAAAAGAAGCACAGACAAGCTAAGGTATTTACCAAGCCTTTTGTCTGTGACTTACCTAACACCAGGGGCTCTGGACAGCAGGTGCTGAAGTTATTGTGATTACATCGTACTTGAAGTAAATACAGAAAAACATTATCTTTAAAGACCAAAAATGGTGAATCAGGTTTTCATCTTAAAAAAAGAATTATATTAATATTCTTAATATTCATTCTGTTGTATTATTTCTAAGAGTAAATAGCTGCATATTTTATGAACTCTTGAGAAAACCTGAAGTTTAGCCTTGCAGAATAAACCTCAAAACCACACAGTCTTTCAGTGCTTTGAGCAGTGCTTAAGACACTGAATATTAGCAGCAGTGTTAGTGTTTCTCTGCCATTGCACACCAGCTGAAAATCTCTCTTTTAATTTTCTATTAGGAATTTTTCAGATTATTCTAATTCCTTAAGTGGTTACTTGGCTATCTTCAGTCATTCATAAAACCCACTCTTCCACTTTGATACTGAACAAACATACCCCTCATCACTGCCTGCTAACATTGGTTCTGTATTCAGATCAGATTCCTTTCATCAGTGAGAATCTTCCTCTTGCTGTTTGCTAGTACCTGAATATGGAATCAAAAATCCAGTGAGAAACAAAAGGTTCTGAAGATGGCATATGAAAACATAAAAGGAGAAATAACGTAGAAACTTCCATTCTCTTGTGATATGGAACATCTTTTTCTCCCTGTCAGCTGCTTCACATCTGTCATAGAGCATTTGATACCCATGCATTCATCACATAGTGCGTCTTAGATCAAGTGCCAGGCAGTTCACACTGTCTCAATTTATCACAAAGCCAAAGTGTGTATCTTTACACTGGGGCCAGGAAACATAGGCTAACAAACCCAACAAAATACAGTGAAGTCTTTGACACTGCTGTCAGTTTGTGATCCAGGAGCAGGCCACGACTTCACAAATTTCTAGATGTGGAAATTATTAAAAGGAAACTTAACCCAGATATGTAAAGGACACAAAAATCTTGATAGCTGTGGTCACCTTAAGATGCTTTTCCCTTTTCATTCGCTTATTATTTCCTTATAGTTTACTTACAGCTCAGCTAGCTCTAAAACAAACACTGACTTTCCTCCAAAGTTCTGTTGGAATTCCACATTGATGGCATTCCCTGGAGTCTCTGAATCTGCATTTCAGACAGGCAAGGCAGAATTTCCAGATAACTCACACTACAACCATTTTTTAACCATTGCACATGTACTTAAATTACTATTATCTTTCTTTGAATTAGCTAGTCATTGGCAGTAGAAGCTATGAACTCAGCATTTGTTTTCTTCAAAAACATAACAAATGCATAGCAAATTGAATTGTGCCTATTACCAGGTGAGATTAATGCAGTAGTATTCCGAAGGTCAATGATATTAATTTAAAGGGATTTTACTGGATGTCTTTTTTCCTTTGTGCTAAGTGTGCACTCTAGAAGTGATGAAATGTTGAGAGCGCTGGGGAGGGTTGGACTTTGGGAATCAGCTAGGGAGCAGCAAATGCTCCATAAACTTAACCTGAGATGGTATTCCCATCTTCCTATTTTCTTCTATGATTTTATGATTCTATAATTCTAATGTCTCATGTTTACATCTCAGCATTTGTATAACAAAATGTTCATAGGCTTTAAAAATTGGCTGTACTAGAAGTTATTAATGTGCTAAGTCATTCTATTACCACATCATCTAATGTTATGCATATGAAAGTTAGTCATCAAAGGTAACTCTCCACAGCTGATACAGAGAATGCAGCACTTCCATGGGCAATCCATCCTGCATATTGCAGACATCTACCCTTGAAAGGAATAAATTGCTCAGCACTGATGCCTCTATCTGTTCATTGCATTCACGTGGAATTTAAGCAATTTGGTTATATTAGCTGTCTAAATTTTGTGTGACTATAGTTAAGAAGAATAAATGGCAGGTGACACGTATTGGTTTTCAAGGAGAGACTGAGATTCCACCTCACTTATATGAGGTCTAGTGATTATCAGAAGACTTACCATCCACTGGGGGATTTGCCTCACAGAAAGCCCTGTCTGTTTAGGCTGTTGAAGGCTATTAGCTTCAGAGGGACCCTTAGTGAAAATAGCTTTCAGAATCTACAAGGAAAGGACAGATTCATGTATGAACACATGGATGCTAAAGGCTGTTACAAAAAGAAACAGCTAATTGAGCCTGGAGGCTTTGAGTGTTTTAACAGTAATAAACAACAGCCAGAAATAGTACAGTAATTTGAACATGCCAAATTTTGGCAGTTTCTTTGATGTGTGATAGAAAGTAATTTGAATCAGCTTGAGAGTCTGAATCAAGCAGTGTAAGCCCTACCATAACCTGCTGGGGCTGGCATTCTTCTGTCTTGATAAAAGCTTTCTCAAGGCATTAAATAAAGTCCATGGGGGGTGGGAACATAAACGCAAACAGAAGCCACTGAAATATAAGCTCCAGTTTTCCCTTCCCTTTGAGCTCTCTTCCTTCTCCCCAGCATTAGTTTGTCATCAGGTGCTTAGCATCATAATGTATGTTGAAACAGAAAAAGAAGAAACACAAACATACATCTTGTAGAGAAAGTTTCTATGATGGTGTACTTGTTAAGATCATACTCCATCTACTTATAGTAAGCTTGGACACAAATATTTTAAAATGGGACCAATCTCCTCTTTGAACATCGTGGTTTTGGCCACATCAGTGTAACTCATGTTCAACAGTCTCTGACAAAGCAAAGGCTGTAGCTCATCTCTGGCAGGTTGGAGCTGAGGTGAAGGGAAGTCCATTCATTCCCCTACACAGACCTGGTATTTTGGGGAAGATCAGTGCATGCTATTGCATCTTTTGGGATGATTCTTCCTTCAAGAAGTGCAGTTTTTGTTACACAAAATGTTGAGTCACATCAGATGCAGCTGCCACTCTGCACACGAAGATGATAGCTCAAGTGGAAACCTTTAGCTGCTGAATGCAGCATCAGAATAGCTCGGCTTTAAAGCCTTGAGATTATATAGAGCCACTGTGTTTAGTGCCTTTAGGGAAAGAATACCAGACAAGTTAGATCACTGTGAAAAATGATCACTAGGGACTACAATACATAATAAGGTATATAAATAAGTGTCACACAAAACTGCCATAGAAAAATAAGAAACAAAGCTTGCAACGTTCTTCCACATAACGGCTTTATAGAAACATTACAACATTACACAAAGCTTGGAGTACAATATGAACCCCTGCAGACTCTGAAATGTGGTAAGCTGTAGGGTACAGGAACCCACAAAGCAGCAAAAGCAAAGGTTTAATGGTATTTTAAATGTTATGTCTATACAGGAGGAGAAATCTGCAATATAATCCCTTTCAGTATCCTTTGTGTGCAGCAGAATAAGTGGGAGCTCTGATGCTGTCCTCTAAATCTGGCTGTGACCAACTGAAGAACAAATGCTAGTAAGGGCAGCATTTAAGGGAAATAGTTTGCAATGGCAGAGCTTAGGATATCGTTGAGGTCTGCACTGCTTTTGTTGTCAGCACTCCTCTTATTGTGGTGCACCATTGTTGTGTGCATATGTTTCCATTTTGTGAGCTCCTACACTCTTGCAATGGATATATATTGCTTCCAAAGGGAGAAAATTACATGATTAGACTCCATTGCATTTGCCTTGAACTGAAATTCACTCCCATCAGAGGTTCCTGGAAAACGAAAGGAAAGGGATTGGATTTCTAAAGTAGGGTGCTTCTAGGTTGAATAGTCACTGTAAGATTTAAAAGTACTGTAAAATTGCTCAAGTTTCTGTTGAGTTTTATAAACTAGAATTCAAACAGCACTAATACAAGGAAAATACTTCAGAAAAGGATTTTGTCTTCTCTTCTGCCAGACAGATCTGTCTGCTTGGCTCTGTAAGCCCCAGGCTTTCCTTAGTACGGGTTAGTTGAGAAAATAGAAGAGGGCTCATCACATGTGAGCTGACATGAAAATACATTTAATGTGTTAACATTCCCCTTCAACATTGTTGTCATTTTGCAAACTAACAGATAACCAAAAATGTTTTTGTTTTAATTTAAATGGCCTTCAGATTACTTTTTTTCCACATCTAAGATTCTTTGCAAATTTGGTTTTGAACACACAAATCTCAGGCTTGAAGAGGGAGAATTCACATTAATAATGCAAGCTATTCAACAAGCAAGAAAAAGAAAACAAGACAAAACAGAAATTAAAACACATTTTTGAAAAGACATTTATTTCATTGTCTTGAAACAAAACATTGTCTGTCATAACTCCTGTTATTAGCCAGCTGCTTAGTTAACTGAAATATTGATCAAGCCTGTCACACTTTCTTTGTCTGTCAGGAACAAGAGAAGGTGCTGACCCTTTGCAGGAAGCTTTAGTGACAGGTCTGTAATTTGATAATCGCTTGTTCAGGAAAGATTTCACTTTGTTCACTGATGTAAACTCTGGCTGCTTGGTTTCCTTTGATTTTACTATTTTTTTAAATAAAGCTTAGCCTCCTAAAAGCTTCAGAGTTAGATAAAGAAGCAGAACATGATCACCACTTTTGCAGGGTACACATTCTAGATTTTGTCTCTGTTGACTTGACTATGCTTATTGGTGAGAAGTTATTTATTTTTTCTCCAATTTGCCACCTTGTGAGAAGATTGCCCATTGAAAAATACTGTTTAATTCCTTTTTTTAGACTGGAGCTATAACTCAGCAGCCATTTTCTACATTTATTCTTACTGTTGGATCTCAAAGAGTCCTTCCACCACAACAGCCTGTTGGAATTGGGCATTTCTCACCTTGTAGTGGTTGAGAAGCTCAAAAAGTACTTTTCATATTTTGTTTTTACCTAGACACAAGGCCATGATTCAAGAGAACTTTCCTGTTTCTCGAGTACCTTAGGAGGATCACATCTCTAAGCAGAGCTTGGAAATCCATGGGAGCAGGACTGTGCACTGTGCAGAGTAAAAAAGCTTCTCCTTCAAAATTATGAATAATCAAGTAACTAAGTTAGGCAATCCTCCTATAATTATTTTGTTCCATTAAATGTTCTATCCATCAGAAATTAATTGTAGTAATTAACAATAGAAGTATTCTCTCTCTCCTTTCTATGTCACTGAAATGATCTTCTGCATGCCATTACTTGGCATCATTAACTAAATGAAGACTATGTGTCTTTGTTTGATGAACAAGGCTGTCACCTTCCCTGGATTTTTCTGTATTTTTAGTATGATCAAAAGTAGTCAAATATTTTTTCCCTACAGCTAAACTACAGCAGTCATGCTCAGAGGTCACGCACTCCTGAAAATGAATCAGTACTTCTAAGACAAACTTTAGGTGCCTCTAGGATGGGCTACATTTAAACCAAGCGGCTGAAAACAGATTTGATACCGAAGCATATTATTAATATAGCCCAAAATTCAAGAAGACATTAGTTTTTCATTCTCCTGTTTGCAACTGATTTTTCAGGATGTTTGTGAATTGTCTTTAAGAAAAAAAATTCAAAATAGAGCAAAAGAACATCTCAGCCAAATCCTGTCACATCTTGGAGAGGGGAGGTTCAGTTGTATAGAATCCTTAATTAATCTTGAGATGCTGTTACTTTTCACTTACATGAGATAATTTAATCTGGAGTTCCCACCCTGTCACTAAGGAGTTGATGTTGTCCCGTGGATGATTTGAGACCCAGGGCAGCCCATTTTGCTGTACTCTAGCCTTCAGAGGTTAAGCAACTCCAACACAAATTAGTTCCCTCCTAAAATAATGTGAAATGTGAATTCCATTTCATTGAAATTTACTGTGAAAAACTGGATATGTAAGCTAAAATGGGTTCCTTCTGTACTCAGTAGAGAGAAATGCTACTTAGAAAACCATCCTAACCTGAGTATCTGTGATAATGAAGGTGACCATACCTTCTGCGAATGCCTGTTTTCCTACTGACCATAGGCAGGACCTGAATAATTTATAACTTTAGAGAGTCAATCCTTGATGAGGTAAATCCCAGCCTTACTGACAAATATTTCCTTATCCAATTCAAGAGACATCAAAATAACATTTTTCACATCTAGGAAATATCTGTGATTCCATGGCAACCTCCTCTGCCAGAATCTGTGGATTGACATCTCATCTATCTGTCTGGTGTAGAAACTGTTGCAGGAGTTTGTTATTGCCTCTGTACTATCCTCAGAAGCAGTTTAAAACTGCTTTCATTCACACTGAAGCAAAGCATGTGTAATTCAGTGAACCAAGAAATAACTCTTTGTGCAAGAGCAGAATTAGTTATTCTTTAAAGCAAACAGCTAAAACAGCTGAATCTGGCATGTCATGTACACATGCTCTTAAAGACATGAATGAAAGGGTTAAGAGGAAAAACAAAATGCAGAAAAAACTGTCACAGAGGAAGTAGCTGTCCAAGAATATTATCTGAATGTTTCAGTAAATGTTGTTTTTCAATTTTATTTTTCAGTTAGCTAAACTCAAACTTTGCTCTTATCAGTCTTTTTACAATGTTGCATATTAATAGCCTTTCTTCCAAGAAGTTAATAGTCTCACTAAAACCTTAAAAAATGTAGAGGATCTCTGCTTATAGCTAGAGGTTGCAAGGCTTGCTGAAGATGATCTTTTTTAAGGTTATGCAGTGAAATGATATCTTGATTCCTGATAACTGTTTTATCTTCCAGACTGGTCATACTAGTATTGCATTCGCTCATCCTCTGTGTCAGGGAAATATTTTCCTCCTCCTTTTCTTTAAATAAACCACATTTGGTTACACTTATTTGTGAAGTTCTAATACACCTTCCTGGAATGTGGCCCCAACGACATCAGAGAAAAGTTTTGCAATCCAAGTTTTACACATGAGACATCCCCTCCCCCACCCTCTCCCAATACCTCTATCTCAGCTCTTCTTTGATGTATTTTTAAATAACAGCCCATTTTCTGCTGAGCACAGCCCAGTACCTCTAATGCTGTGATTCTGAGGAGCTTTAGCAACCATAGATGGTGCTGTGCTGTAATTCTTTGATTATTTTTCTTTAAAGTATCTAAAAGAGGCATAGAGACCATCAGGGAGGAACCCGTGGCTATAGTTTTCAGAGTGAAAGAACATAATAAAAATAAAAATGGATTGGATTATTTCAAAACAAACTCAGTGGGTGTTCTGGCGTACTTCTGAATTCTCAGCTTTTTTCACTCTCTCTCTCTCTCTTCAATTTTTATACCTCTGCTTATTTCTTCCCCCCAGCTCTCCTCTGACATCATAACCACCTCTGGCTGTCCTTTTCATTCTGGTACTTACTGGTAACACGTTTTGGAGTATCTCACAAGCTTGCCACCTTTGTTTGTTTTGTTCACATGTAGAAAAGCATCATCATCAGAGAAGCTTTTGTACAGATTAAAGTTGATTAGTATCTTTTTCCTGATATCTACTAATTATCCTTCATGAAATATCTGCTTCTAAAGTTCAACTGGAGATAAACTTAAAATGGAGTACTGATCCAGAATCTTATCTGAAGTTCTCCAGCTAGAAGGCCAGGGTGTTTTATTAAACATGAAGTGCAGAAGCTTACCTAACGTCTTTGAAATTCAGAGTTGTCTCTACAATACAGAGCTAGAAATGTCCTGGGAAAGCCACTTCTGAGAGGTTTTCTGTTTTAGTTCAGATTAAAAGGTCTGAAATCACCCTGGCAGATGGTATTACTTTGAAAATTAGTGCAATGTCTATAAATTATCATTTATATTTTTAAAACCTCATATTTTAAGAAATTCCCTCACAAAAGTTCCCTTTAGATTTGATTTTTGGTCTGAGATTGGCTGTTTACCGTGTCTTAAAACCCATGCCTCCATTCCTAGGTGTTGCAGGGAGTAATGTTATTTGAATCAAAACAATATCAAGAAGGGATGTCGATTCATTAATAACATATCATTATCTTACAATAAGCAAGCTATACAGTTAGGATCAATTCAGCTATACAACAAATAAACCACAGCACTAGACGTTTGCAAAATGCTAACGTACACCTACACACTTTGAGATGTCCTCCTGTAACGAATCCTCAAAAGCTATAATTGCACCCACACAGACAGAGTTGAGTGCACACAACTTCCCCTGGATGTTGGGGGGTTACAAGCACACATTCCTCTCCTCTGAGCTATTTCCCCCATTTTCACACCCTTCCTGCTAGAAATGTGACGGCTGTACCCCTGTGGATACCCACACCAGTGTCTACAGTCCCCTCATCCCCACCTGTGTGCACTGACATCTGCACACACAGAGTGTGGGTCTCTCCTTGCTGCCCCTTCACTGCGAGGTAGGGAGGAACTGTGTTGCCCATAACTTTCAAATATTCTGTTAGATTGTAGGCAGCACAATCTACTTTTATTCCCATTCTTTCAAACAGATGTCCACACTGATTGACTCTTCCATTTCTGGACATTGCAGCATAGGGCATGTCCTTGGGAATCCTGCTAAATTCTTGGCTGGGCTATTCTGTGGCAGTGAGCTCCCTGTGATCATTACTGATTAGTTATTACTTTTTCATCTTTTGTTAATTATAATAAAAAAAGATACACAGCACTTTTTAAACATTCCCTGATATTCAGTCCAAAAATCACCCTGGGAGTCTTCAATTTACAGAAAATGTCTTGGTTTATTAACAAGCGAAAAAAATATTTAGAAAATATTTTTTTTAATACAAGATGCATTAAATATAAATATTTTTAATACAAGATGTACTACAAGATGGTGTTCTCCACCATTCCTCCAGTGGCAGGGAGAAATACTGAGTCAGGAAGACCCACCTGATTAACATGTGGCTGAGAGGCTGGTGCCACCAACAGCATTTTGGGTTTTTTGAACACAGGGAGCTTTATGCTGCACGGGGTCTGCAAGAAACAGATGGAGTTCATCTGTCCCCAAGGGGGAAAACAATCTTTGCATATGAGCTGACTGGGCTCCTTGAGAGGGTAAACTACGTCCAAAGGGGGAAGGGGATAAAACTGGACCTGCCAAAGTTGAGAAAAAGGGTTTCAGGCCATTGTTTGGAATGAAGTCACTAGCCTG
>JAVSBS010012945.1:90537-114866 GCA_033124195.1 Coracias cyanogaster | reverse complement strand
TACAATTTTAATGGAGAGATCTTATCCCTGGAGCCATATGGACAAGTCACACCTCACACCAGTCACGGCTACCTCTATACAAGTTTTGCTGTAATGTAGCCGGGTGAACACTGCGTGGATGGGTGATGTAGGGGGCAATTACATCCTCTTCACTCCCATTTAATATACTTGTAGTGGAGACAAAAATCTCTTCAATTAGTAAAGTCTCTATTATTTCATAAAGGATAGGATGTTGTTATATCTGGAAAATTAAAACGTCCCTGGGCTGGATCCAACAGATACTCTGCTTGGCTAGAAGATAACAACTGTGGCTCTGAAAGATGAAGCGCTGTGGAAGGGCGCAGGGGAGGTGAAGACCACAGGAGAACAGAACCACAGAATCATTTAGGTTGGAAAAGACCTTCAAGATCATCCGAGTCCAACTGTCAAGTCAGCTCTGCCAAGTCTGCTGCTAAACCCTGTCCCTCAGCACCACATCTACGTATCTTGAAACAGCACCAGCCTTTGCAGGCCCAGGCAAAGCTGTGTGAGCTCTGCTCAGAGCCCTGCAGCACCCACCGAAAGGTGCCCCAGCGCTGTGGGTCCCCGTCTGAGCCCACATGCCCCCCACGGAGCGCGCTAGGAACTTTACGGGCATACACAGCTCTTTGAAATTGGATTTATAGCAATCGAGCCATGCTAGAGACAGGGAAGCACCAATGAAACCGCGGTGGGCATGCAAAGATGAAAAGTGGACAGTTAATATGACTGCTTCATGCTTAAGCCCTTTAATTAATATTAGAATTAAGGCTTCTCATAAAAAATATGAATAATTTCTCAAGGAGTACCCGCTGGCACTGGGACCAGACTTCATCTGTGAGAGAGCTCTGCTGCTTAAGGGGGGGATTTGTTTGTGCCCGAGGCTAATTTTGTATTGGGGGAGAGAAGAAGAGCTGGAAAAATGAGTAATATTTTTATCACATACCCAACCAGAGGCCAGCTACACCACACAGGTAACCCCAGGGCACGGCAGAGAAGGGGGACCAGTACTCCACTTTTGTAAAATACAGTATGATTGGGGTAACGGAGATGAAAATTAAATTGAAGAAGCCCAGGGTAGAAACAAAATGAGCCGCCTCCCCGAAGTTTGCACTTCCAAGAAACATCTTGAACAAAACCTGCAAAGGAGAGGAGAGAAGAAGGTTTTAGACTTCATGCCTGTCATGGGAAGCGAAGTTCTCCTGCACAGAGTCCTCCACTGTCCCGGAGAAGAGTGGGCCATGGGAGAGCCCTGACCAGGACAGCATGAAACAACATGGCCCTTTCCTACAGAACTCTTCCATGGGGAACACTGGTCCCATTTCTGTTGTTCCCTGCATTTTATCACAGAAGGATACCATGTCACTGCCGTGGGGATAGTTGAGTCTGCATAACAAAGCTTAACTCAAACTGCCATAAGCAGTGAGTGTAATTAAGAATCCAAGGACAACACCATTCACGCAACGAACTTACAGGATTTGGGCTGCGCTTGGCACCGTTAGGATTTGTGAGGGGACTCCAGCGACTTCCATGGCATGAACCTGCCGTGACAGGAAAGCCAACCTGGAGGGACTCAATTCAGATGCACAGGCAGCACAAGCCTCACGGAGGATTTGTCCTGCGCAAGCCTAAATTCCTGCACTTTGAGTGACTTGTGAATCACAGAATGGTTTGGGTTGGAAGGGACCATTAAAGGTCATGTAGTCCAACGCTTCTGCAGCGAGCAGGGACATCTCCTCTGGTTGGGAGGCAACTTCTTATCTCACTAAAACTAACTCCAAGGTACTGCTCCTCTTTACACACACTTTGTCCTCCTCGACAATAAATATAGTTAGTCCAACCTGTTCCTAACTGAGACACGTCCCTACCTTCTCCATCCCTCACCTTCAAGAGCAGCCACTACTTTCAAGCAGGGGGCAAAGCCCCTCATGTCTCCAACGCATCGGCTGCACCGGGCACACATAGAGGCTCCAAGCCCAGCAGAGGCACAGAATATGCAAGAGAGCTGCAGAGTGGACCAGGGATGAGCCACTCGCCTGTCCCTGCTGAGAGACAGCAGCACTGCTCACGATCAGGTTCTCCTCCCTGCTGCACACGGCACATCCCGTCCCTTTGAAATAGCATCAATAAACTGTGGTGGCAGGAAATGATTAAAACCTGATGCTAAACTCCTTGCAGCGTAGTAACGGGGATTTCATTAAAGGCTCACAAAGCAAAGTCGTTCCGAGTATTTGGCAGCGAACAACTAATTACCCTCATAGCAGATTTCCTGACGTCGTGACACCACCTGACCACAACAAGAGTGATGCAGGAGGGATGATAAAATAAAACATTGATTTTATAGTGATTTGCTTTGACCTCAGAGAATCATTGAGGTTGGAAAAGACCTCTGAGATCATCAAGTCCAACCGTCAACCCAAAGCTGTGTACGCGTGTGTTTTGAACATCTAACATTAAAGAATATAAGGATGCTAACAAACAGTTACGACCTACCTTGTAGAGGGCAGATGTAGAGGCTGATCCAACAGCATATGCCACCCCGATAATCGAATCGCCCTGGAAACCATCTGCATACGCCATCATTACGATGCCTGTGATGGCCATTATTGCTGCAACTATCTGCGCAGACAAAGCAAAGCAATGTGAAGCTCAGCGCGGTTTCGTTACGCGGAACGAGATCGTCACCGTGTGGGGTTTTAATGAGTGTCGCTAGCTACTGTCTCTGACTTTAAGCTTTCCCTTAAATAGGGAAGATTATGTGTGGATGGGAAAGATGTAAAACATAATGGAAGTGTGAGCACTGATAGCGATACGGATCTACAGCATTGCAAATTATCCTGGCACCTGCCAACAGAACTTCCATCGTTAAGTGTTTTAGAGGCTAAACATCCACTTCTGGAGATAGGACTCCAAGACCAAGAAATTTTAAGAGATTATGCTCTACTAGACAACAAGAGAAATATTTAGCAAGGCCAAGAATTTGACTTGAAATGCAGACATTTAGATGGCTGACCTTCCTGGACATCACTCCAGGAGAACAGCCCCTACATTGTGGAATACCAGTGTACCACTGGAAGCTCTTCCAGGCTGCTCTGGCTGCGCACGGAATTTCCTAACAGCCCTGCCAGCTTTCTTGGACAGACAGGACCAATTGTTTTTACGAAGCCTTTACCTTTGTGCTTAGGGTTTTGGCTTCATTTGAAAATCCCAGAGGGAGCTTCTAAGGAGTTTCAAAGAAAAAGAACAGAAATAATCAACTACACCGTATCTGGAATCTTGCACCTTGATTCCAAGGACCTTAAAGAAGTGGCAGGGATCCCAACTTATTTTATTCTTTGAAAACCTCCCCTTCTCTACCTGCTTGGCCACAGCAGGCAAATACAGAGTCTGAATTTCAGAGACACTAAATATTTAGCTTCCATGGACTGCCGTGGAAAATGTGGTTCCTCAAACCTGTGGAAAATAAGAATCCCACTTCTGAAAGATCGGGGTTTTCATACAGGTTTTTTTTTTTTTAAATTAGTATTAGATTAAATATTTTATCATTATTAAAAGGCTGTTGGTGTACTAAAGCTGGGTGTGGAGCAGAAGACGCACAAATGCAGATACCCAATTAAATCCATCAAATGACACAGCTCCCCAGGGGGTAGGCAAGGCAGGTTCTCCCTGTTCAAACAAAGGCAGGAACTAATGAGGTTCTTCTGGACAGCATGAACCTCTACCAACGCTGCCACACTGCCACTCCCATACTCAACAGCTGAGTCGGACAGGGCTTTTTACCATCCTGCTCCTGAAGCTCTGGTACAACTCCTGAGCCAACACCAATGTGAGATGGACACTTGCTTCCTGGAAAGCCTCATTAAACTTCATTTAAGAAATCTTTATTACCAGAAAAACCTAAGCTTCACACCGTAGACTTTAAAGGCATCTTGATCAAAACATGTGCCCTTTTGCAGAGAAGCTTGACTTTCAGATCTCACATAGTTTTACCAAGAGGCCCAGAAAACCCACTGATACTCATACGGAGCAGATGTGAGCCAGCCTGAGGCAACAAGCACAAAAATCCCACAAAACAATTTCAACAGAGCCAGGCAGCAGAGCAAACCCATGTTTCAAGGGACACATGGTCAGAGGTACACGTCTGATTCAGGTAAAGGTGTCCACAGATGGGGGACAAGGGGGAGCCAAGAATCAACTCCTACAGCAGAACCCATCTCTGAGACTACAGGTAAAAATGATAGTGTTCCTAGATCCCGTAGGTATCCAAGCCCATGGTTATCTTCCCTGGAGAACTCATCTCAAGGGTGCTGGCTTAAGGACTTCCCACTCACCATGAGCCCTGTTTTATTGAGGCACACCGGTACCCCCCTTTCGTTGCAGTGCCTAAGGCAGAGTCACAAACCACAGTGCATGTCTACATCCCACCTTACTTCTATTCAAAAAGTCCAAGCTCCAGTTCAACAGAGCTGCCTTGCTGTCACCTAAACCTGAAGATACCGCTGATACCTCCAAATTCACCATGAAATGACACTCGAAATCCAGGTCACCCAGTTTAATCATAGAATCATTCTGGTTGGAAGAGATCTTTAAGATTATCAAGCCCAACTGTTAACCCAGTACTGCCAGGGCACCACTAAACCATGTCCCTCAGCACCACATCTACATGGCTTTGAAACCCCTCCAGGGATGGGGACTCCACCACTGCCCTGGGCAGCCTGGGCCAGGTCTCAGCAACCCTTGTGGAGAAGAAATTGTTCCTCATGTCCAACCTAAACCTCCCCTGGCACAACGTGAGGCCTCTTGTCCTATTGCTTGTTGCTTAGAAGAACAGACTGATCCCACCTCACTACAACCTCCTCCCAGGGAGTTGTAGAGAGTGAGAAGATGTACCCTAAGCCCTCTTTTCTTCAGACTAAACAAACCCAGGTCCCTCAGTTGCTCCTCACAGGACTTGTGCTCTAGACCCTTCCCCAGTTTCATTGCCCTTCTCTGGACACCCTCCAGCCTCTCAATGTCCTTCTTGGAGTAAGGGGCCCAAAAGTGAACCCAGGATTCAAGGTGCAGCCTCACCAGTGCCCAGTCCAGGCGGACGATTCCTGCCTTAGTCCTGCTGGCCACACTAGTGCTGATACAAGCCAGGATGCTGGTGGCCTTCTTGGCTACCTGGGCACACGCTGGCTCATCTTCAGCCGGCTGTCAACCAACACCCCCAGGTCCTTTTCTGCCAGGCCATTTCCAGCCACTCTTCCCCAAGCCTGCAGCATTGCATGACCCAAGTGGAGGACCCTACACTCATCCCATTGGCGTCGGCCCATCAATCCAGCCTGCAACATCTCCTTTTCCAGTGCCTAAATGGGAATCTGGCCTTTGCTCCTGAAGTGAGGAGGTGCTGGAAGACATCACCCTCTGCTGTTCACCCTTCTGAAAAGTCAGGGCACATCTGGCACAGGACACACATACCATCACCCAAGATGCAGCAATGCTTATTTTGATCCTTGAGCTTACATTTACCCAAGGACCTGTGAGTAAAACAAAGTTAAATTCTCATAGAAGAATGAGTTTTGGTCCTGTTGAGTTGGAACAGTCTCTGCAGAGCTTCTCCCTCCTACCTTTGGTTTAGCAAGTAGTTCGTTAGTAATTTAATTGTGTAATACTGCTGTTCTCCTTACTGCTTATCCAAAGATACAAACACCACAAGTCGCAGGTTGAAGCAATGCAGAATTACACCCAGGACCTCTCGGACATCAGCGCAGCCTCTCCTATTAGTGTCCAGAAGTCCTCCCCCTGCCCCGTTACACTGCCTGGCTAGTTCCATCTCAGGCTGTGCTACACTTTGCCTTGCACATAAATTCAGATGTAGCCTCTCAGCTGTCAGCGGGAACATTTCAGCTGCAATACTTCAGCAATGTCTCCACCAAGGCAAAGTAGTTCTCCCCTCCTTCGAGGGAAAAGATCAAGACTTAACTCTTAGGGCACTCATCGCTCAGACCAGCAAGTCCTTTCCTTGTTTCAGTGAAAATGAGTAGATCTGTCAACCCCAATAGAAGATGCTTCCTGTTGGGAAAAACATCCTCCCAGTCTGACTGCACCAAATTTCGAGAGCCAGTTTCCTAATTCAATCAAATATTCAGACTGCCAAGCACTGTTTTTCCCTGAAACAACTGAAATGATGGACATATACGGAGCACCACCTCATGAGACATTAGATAAATAAGACCTGACGCTGGAAAACAGCGAGAACATTAGTCAAGTCTCATGTTCAAAGCTCCTCCTGCAAAACACACACCGCTGCGTTAGCACAGCTGACCTGGGCCTATCAACCGTTGTGTGTTTGCTTTAGAAACCTGAGCACATCCTGCAGGCTCCTCTAAGCTGACAAGAAGCAGCAAGGTCACAGCAAAGCAAAGGCGGTTGTTGTAGCTGACAGCTCGTTAAACAAGACTTTTAATTACTGGAAGAGCCTCCTAGGTAAGGAATGAAATGATCCTGCCTCTTTCGGTTGTCCCCTCTGGAAGAAAGCAAGGCTGACCATCATTTTACTCAGGAATGTTTTTTTTCCCCGTGTGGAGCACAGCAGAAAATGAGGTCCTGTAGTAGAGAAACCTGTCTCCAGGCTAGAGTCCGCCTTTTAGGGGGCCAAATGTCCCCAGATCACTCCATAGCTACCTAAGAAGCACTAATTCAACTTCATAGATGAAACACAACCAAGTGCAACACACAAACATACAAGCACGTGGCTCAATCAAAGCAACACAGGCCAACAGAACTACTCACACACGTAAAGTCTTTTGAACATTTGTGTTTGCTCTGAGCCAAAGCTTCCAGAAGTCCCAGTGTCACATGGGTACACTATGGATTTGTGAGACGCTCAGAAGGGCCCAAGAAAAGTGGATTACAGCACGGACAGGGACCGTGCTGTTCCTTTGTGCAGGGCAGTAGGCACTCAAGGTACCTAAGGTCTACCTGTGCTCTTTTATAGGTACATGGCTATATAGTCATTGTGTACGTGTCCTTCTCATATGAATGCTCTTTCTCCAGCTGGTCGTCTTCTCTCTAGGGTTGGGTGCAAGCTTCTTCCCACGCTACAGCATCACTGCTGAGGACATGTGGCTCCTGCTGCTGAACGCACACTCCCAAGTAGCTCAAACACACCCAGGGCAGCTGAACCTCTGTGTGCAGCACCCAGCAGCTATTCTGCAGCTCGTCAACGCTTCCATGGGCAAGATTCTGCCATACCGTAAGGTGGCCATCAAGACAGGTTTGTCTTTAGACAGCTCATCTGAGAATCCAGCCCTCCAGCCTGGCTAGCGGCTGCTTTCTGGGATGTGCGGGAGCGATGCGCCGGCACGCAGCCAGGGCATTGGAGAGCCATCAGGCCACTGGCCATGTGGCTCCTACATGCCTGTGGGCATCTCTGGGTGGTTCAGAGATGGCCTGCAGCAACATCAGGCAGGCAGGGAGCTGTTGATGCTGGAAATCTGCCACAGGGACCCTGAGCCTTGACGGCCGCTGGTTCTCACGCCCAGGCAGATGAAAGCTGTCTCAGGCACCGGCTGCATCCCCATCTCCAACGTGCCGCAGACGTGCCCGACGGCTCCGAAGCTCCAAAAGAGCTGCTGGGAGCTGAGCAACTTTGAAAAACGGGCTGTGCTCCTGGGTGCTGAGTGCCTTCGCAAAAAACACTGGCTCAGAGTATATGATTTAGCCCTTATTTCTTTTCGTCTCCTTACTGTCCAAATAACCTAATTACGCTTGCTCTCCGAGAGGCCGGGGGGTGAAAGCAGTAGAGGCATTCACAGCACAAAACCCTGGGTCCGTCCTGCTCTGCCGTATTTTAGTTCTCAAACACTCTCCTGCGTGGTTATTAAGTGTAATTCTGGCAGGAGGGCTTCTGGAAAACGCTGCCAATTACCTGGCCAGCATGGCGCATCCAGAATCTGCCATTTAGCAGCTAAAACCTGTTTTTTTGATGTGCAGGATTTGCTGCTCACTTCTTCTGCCAGGTTTTTCCTGTGCAAACCTCAGGGCGTTTACAGCATTAATGCTAATGCGTATTTATAGCAAAGGTTTCTTTAGTCAGTGAACAAAGCCTAATAACTGAAAATAGCTTTAGTATTTTCCATCTAGGTTTCTTTAAGAAAGCAGGCTAGGAAAATGCAAGAGCTATGCTTGCTCTTCTAGAAAGAGGTTGCTCTGAGACAAAAATTAGCTCAGAGAGCAGAAAATTCCCTGTTTTTATTCAGCTGGAACCTGAGATGATGAGGAGGGAAGTTACTCTTCCTGCAGGGAAACTGAGGATTTCAAACCCTGCTTACTCTTTGAGTTAGTCACCATCAGGCCACATTCACCTGATGCTTCCATATTTTAAGTTGGGTATGAAATAGAAATACAGGTGTCTGGCCTTAGCCCTGCAAGATGACATGTCCGTGTCCTGTTCAAGGGCACTGTGGCTGAGGTCTGTCAAACACAGGGTCACCTCCTCCACTTCACCTGGTCTGGACAGACCCTCCATTCAGCCAGTCCAACAAAACCCTCCTGGCAGATCCCTACCCAAGGGCTCACTTGCGTGACGCTCGCATGGCCTTGTACCATTACCAACTGCCCAGCCAGCCCTGTCTCACAGGGGAATTGTAAAACTTCAAACAATTTCCTCTTCCTTTCCCAAACCCCAAGCAGCGTCCTCTTTTCAGTGTGCTGGTGGCTGCTCCAAGAGCTACCTCGGACAGGATGCTTTTTCCTTTGAACTCTTCTATCATACTATTAATCAAAAAAAAGCTGCTGTGATCATTTTTTAATAAACAAACTCACTCAGATGAGTGTCCTGATCCACCACACTTTCCATGGAACTTCAATCCAGCTGCCGGTGGCCCCTTTTGGTCACAGGTATCAACACCTGGCCCCAGTCAGTCCCTCACGAAGTCCAAGGCTCTTGATAGTTCAACCAGGGTTGTACCCAACATGACCATTAGGCCTTGAGCCACTTTAATAGGGGAATCTGCATCAGCAGAACTGGCAGAGAGCCTTGCTACTCCTTAGCCAAGGCATAAAGTCAAAGTTTAAATTGCTGCATATTATGAGATTCATGTACGTAAAATTACAGGAAACATGCCGGCTTTCTCCTAGATCCAGGCACACAGCATTTTGCTCGAGTTCTTTTACTTTGTGCAGGGTCCGTATTACTGCCAGCGAGTCCTATAACAAAATACACCTTCATGCACAACAGTTGCTGTTCCTTTTGAACCAAACTTGGCACATGCATACGTGTGTGGAAAAGCTAATAGGGTGGCATTAAAAAAATACATTACACACTGAAAAGAGCTCTCTACCCAAACAAGGAATGAAATTGCTTTGGTTAGAACCTAAGCATTCATCACGATATATAAAATAAATTGACTGCACTTCAGCACTGTAAGCCAAGCCAGAATAGGTTTATATGAAACTGGAAGTCGTCCTATTCTAATTTATCGACTTATACTTGGCTGGAATAGCTTCTTGAAATTCCCACATCAAACTACCTCTGGAGTCTGAGGTCTCTAACTGATCTTCAGGCTTAGGTTTGCATCACAAAATTAAATGAGAAATGGTTTCATGGTATATATATAGATACCATAATGCAGCAGTACTATGGCAGCACAATAGCTTATGGATTTAAGGGCAATTATGAAAACACGAGAGAGTTGAAAATCAGGCATGTCATTACCCTTGCTCCCATGAACCTGTCTTTCAGCACAATCCAAGAAAGCAAGAAGACAAAAGCTTTGTTACAACAGAATAGGGCAGAGACGTCTGTGGCTGTCAGCTTCTTTAAAGCCAGTAAGTACAGGTAGTTAGTCAAAGTCCACAGAATAGAAAAGGGAGCAGTCCTTTTAAGAAAGAGTTTCAGCGTCAGACCATCTTCACCAAAAATCCGACTGCATTCCCTATGAAAAGAAAAGAGTTTAAATCTCAGCTAGGATTTTCCTTCGTATCACTCCAGCACAGCAAACATTCATTAGACTTTTATTGCATTCAATTAAGCGCTTTTCCCAACTACTCCGCACACCCGTAAGAACTGTTTAATTGGCATAGAGAAAATAACCTACAATCTTCTTAAAACAGCAATCCTGCAAACAGAAAAGTAACTTACCTGGAATAATCACAGTCAATGCAACAGTAATCCCAAGGACTCACACACAGAAAGGAAGGTTATCTACAACGCACCCACAGCTCTCAGGCTCTGCCTTCGAGGTCATGAACAGAGGGATTATAACCGCTGGTTTTTCTCTGCAGCTTGATAATCTCTTCTTGATTTGCTCCAAAACCTGTTTTGGTTCTTATTGAAATACAATTCTCACGTATGGGCAAGTAAGCTTTAAGAATTGTCTAAGGATAGCGGCAGACACATTGTGGTGGCAAAGTGAACCACCAGCCAGTGCGACCAAGCCAGTCCAACAAGAGTGGAAGAAAAGGAAGGGAAGGGGAAGGAAGGGCATTTAACAGCTTTACTTTATCATACAGTGAAAAGCTGTGCTCACTTAGAGACTCTTCTTCGGGGGCTGAACTGCAAACATCTCTGCTTTCCCAAACACTGTGTCACAAACAACTGAAGTGAGTTGTTTGTTTCTTAGGATTTCAAGAAAGGGACAGGTCAGCTCAGAAGACACAGCTTCTGGGGACAGCGCTCCTGTGCAAAGTGGTACCTACATGGGCTAAGAGGGGACTGAGGACTCAAACATGCAGCTTGACCAAAGGTCCATCACTGCTCCTCTTTTGAAACATCTCTACCTTTCCCAAACTGGGAAGGATGGTTTTGAGCAACTCCACTGTTTCCATTCGTGGTTAAAGAGATTCCTTGAGATATTCCTCGTACGCTTCAGTTCTTGACATGGCAGGCTCTCTGACACCTCTGTTTAAAACATGAGAGGTCCCAACATGAATGCTTCACACAACCGAGACGCCAATGGAGTGAACCAAGCTACCATCAAACTGCAACACATCCTCACGAAGCACCATTAAGGGACTAATCTAAATGCTATGAGGCTCCAGGGCCCCAAAGTCTTCACAGACAAATATGGCTGTGTTTGGAAGATTGCTAAAACAGTAATTATGCAGAACTAATTAGTAACTTCAAAGACTGCACTGCAACATGAAGTCAACGGCCCTCGTTATTGGTGGGGATGGGGGTGGAGGCAGTGTAATAATTATCCTGATTTGGCTTTGCCTTTACAGACAGAATTATTTTCAAGGCTCCTCAAGCACTTTTAGTAATTCTAGGGAATTCTGCTGTTAAAAATATTGCAGTTGTTTATTATTAGGAATGGTAACCAGCACTCCCATTTTGAGGAAGGGAGGATAGTAACATCTACATGGAATAATAACATCTACATAACCCATGAGATCAGCTAGGTCTTACTTAATAGCCATTCATTCCCTGCTGCCACTAAAATGACCTGGTGTACAAAGCAGTAATTTCTGGCAACATAAATTCCTTTCTCAAACTCTGTGCATGTCCCAACAAGTTAACAGGCAGGCAGGTGGATCTGCTGATTTTCTCCTTCACTCTGCTTGACCTGGACCATTCTCAGATGACAGGTTGTCTCTGCAGATCAGAGTAGAAATGCTACACATGGAAAGAGAAGAGCAAGTGGTGTGTATCGTTTATCTGAGATGCAAAGCAAATACTCAGTAATGCCAATAAATGAATGTTTAAGTTTCCCTGTAGGCTTTCATATCATTGACTTCCACAGGAGTTAGAGGTGACAAGTTTACTTCTCTGAGAATGGACTCACTGGTAGCACAGCCTTGAACATCTCTTGACACGCAGGTACAGTAGTTTACATTTAAAAGATGTTTTTCTCCCCATGAGACTTAGGTGGATGCAGAGGGTGATTCTGAGCTCCAACTACATCTCACTTCAAGACAGGTGACCTCTGACTTTGATTCACCGTGGCTGTGTCACCGCTACATGACACCAGAGGCAGGATGCCCCATCTCCTGGCAAGAACAGGGCTGCGTAGTGAACTACAGACCTGCTCTCTCCAGCCCAGCGGGAATTCTGCCATTGGTTTTGACGCATGATTGGATCGTTAGATGACTGCAAATCCAACCTGTCTCAGAAGCTGTCAGGATCTGTCTTAGATGAAACAAGCTTGTGATGTGTTAAGAGAGAAAGGTGCTCAGGTCGCTTACTGTTAAGTACCCCACTGCTATGCTGATAGCGTGCAAAGGCACCAGCAAAACCACCTGAGCACATCACACCGGTGGAGTCTGCAAGGCAGCAGGAAAAGCTCTTCTACAAATGTACCATGGGAAACCACACCCCTGTCATCCATCGGGGAACCCCCACTGCCAGGGAGATGCTGGAATGAGCTTCTGCTCCTCCATCCATGGGTAGGGTGGGTGGCTTCCAAAGCTGAAAGAGGAAGGGGCGTGTGCCAGAGTGGATCAGGTTTTGTTCTGCACATCTCTGAGATGTCTGCACACTAACTCAGAGCAGAGCCAGGAGGATGGAGTCTGAAGTGCCCTGCCTGTGAATCCTCGGAAGGGGGGCGCCTTGGTGATCATTATGTTATTTTGGGCTGGACTCTGTGGGCTGGTCAACTATTTGGGAGAGGCAGTTGTGGCAACACTGCAAATTCACGTATCTCTGAGTTCCCAGAACCAGTGGGAGGGACAAGCAGAGATTCACAGCTAGGAAAAGAAATCTGGAAACACTTCACAGGCCCCAGGCAATGGACTGTTCAAGCAGATGGAAGAGCCTCCATCACACACAGCAACGTACAACAACCAGACAAAACAGGGGTCAGTGGTTCCTCACCTCTTAATTAAAAATAACAGCAAAGATTTGTGACAGGGCTGTGCTGAGCGAGACAGAGACCTGATGAATTCACCTCCGTGCCTGGGAGAACTCCCTGAATAATGCTCGGCAAATGAGGAGATAGGAAGAATACTTTATTTTCCCAGTCATGGCTACAGTAGATTGCCTCGGGCTTTGTGAGGGCTGGTTGCTCAGTGGTTAACTCAGCCTCTTTGGCATGCAACTAAAATTAAACTTGCAGGAGCCATCAGACATGACAGTGATTAAAACCCTGGGCCCAGAGAGGGAGAGCTCCATGGATAGTATCTGTAGGCTGTTGACTTAAAGGCAGAGACACATCCAAGGGCAGCTGACCCTGAAACTATGACACAAGCTATTTCCAAATGCACAAGAAGTCTATTTAAAACCTGTCCTCTAACATAAATAGCTCTTTTTATTTGCAGGTAGCTCTCAGCCATCAGCTCTGGGCAGCATGCCACACTCTCAGGAATTACAGCACCTCAGGCAGCCTCTGGCACCCACTAAACAGCCTGTGTAGTCACCTCGTAGTTATTCTGATGCCAGCCCCTGCAGAAGAATGAGTTTCTTCACCCCTGACACACAGCAGCCTCTGGAGTGTTATGCAGCAGCTGGTTTTAAAGCAGCTTGCAGAAAAAAAAAAACCAGAGCTAACAGACACTACCTGGGGTAACGTGAATACGGCGAATGTAATTACATCACCCGGATTAAGGCTTGGCAAGGCCACCAGTGACATTAAGATAGCAAGATGCACCACGGGACCTTTGGTGAGCACAAGCTGTTACTATGTCATTTGGTCCTTCTATCTAAATGATGGCATCTGCTGCAATAAAATATCTTCCAGCTCCATTTCAGGAGATAGACACCAAACAGAAGTGGTGGTTAAAGCAACTGATAAATTGTTTTCCACACTGACCGAGTCTGGACAGCTGTATTTATCTGCTCAAGAGCTGGAGCAAAAGGAAAGGGAACTGTGCGTGAACTTCTCACATAAGCAGTGTCTAGCTCAGAAGACAGCACCATAGGAATGCTGCCTCCTAACAGGAATGGTCCAAGGGAAGCCCAGGTTTTGTGCTGCTGGTCTTCCTCCCTGCCGTTGAGCCATCTGAGGCTGGAGGAACTATAGGAAACAGAGATTCTCACCTCTTCTCTGAAAAGGCCTTTGCAGGAAGATCTAGGTTTGCAGTGCTACTCTGTAAGCGGCTGAAGAAGCTGGAGTGAGCTACTGCTGCAACATAGATGGAGATTTGTAGGCGACAAACTTGCAGATGACAGCAAGTATCAGCTATTTACAGCTCTGTTTTTTATTTCAAGTGATGCTCATTTTCTTATCCTCCTTGCTAAGAAAACCAACTCTTCCCAATATGTTCACATCTATTAAACCTGCACCTACCAACACTCTTCCTAGACCATGTCTGAAGGCTGCAGAGCGCCTGTAGGACTATCCTCAGCTATTACGTCGTGGATATATTCTGGCAGAAAGCTGCTGCATGTCACAGTGTTTTTCCTTAAGAAGCCAAGACGGTGGATGGGGAGGCAAAATTTACTGACATTGAAAATCTCATCCGCCTATTGCAACTCATGACTCTATTAGGATCCTGCATAAAGTCTGTGGAGAGTCTTCTGCTGAGGTAAATAACGGCAGGGTTAGATTTCCTGTTGCTGAGCTTACTGAGCTTCAGATCATTTTCTTCACCAATAATGCAAGGAGTTTCAAGCTTTTATGCGGGTCATACTTTTTACCTACAATACTGAGGGGATACCAAGAACTGTGTCTTCTGCCTCAAGACAACCAAGATACTTTACTGATATGCAGCAGGGAGTTAATAACCATGAGTTATTTTCTAAGACCACAAAAGTTAATCTCTAAGGTAAAGTATGAAAGCTAGGAAATACACATTTTACAGTCTCAAAACCTATAAACCTTTCAGAAAGCCAAGCTAAAGTTGAAGATCAAGGCCTCCATTCTTCCACGTGGGATTTATTAAAGTAACAGTGGCTCAATACAGCTCTGCCAGCTTGGAGCAGCATTCTGCAAGTCATTCGTGTGATCACTGATCTCTGCCAAGATATCACAGATACTGTTTGTTCTGATCCACCGGGAATATCTGCGGGACCAAATGTCATACGTCTTTAAAGCATCTAGAGAGTAATTGCAGCCTCCAGAAACAAAAAGACAAGTCACCTCTGGACCCTGGAATTGCTACAGGATGAGCTTTATTGACAAGAATTAGCTACTCCACAGAAATAAACCAGTAAATGAAGCAACAAGAAATCTCACAAAATGTAATAAAAAGCCCTGGAACAGGAACAATATCAAGAACAAAACCCAAACAATTATTCAAACAATTGATCCAGCTTTGAAAATAACCCTGCTCTGGGTAGGAGGCTGGGTTAAATCACCTCCAAAGATCCTTTCCAAACTAAATCTGTCTATAACTCTCTGAATTTAATAACTACAAACGATGCTTTTCAATTCTCTAAGTCATCAGAGAATCAAGCGCTCATCCTGAAGAGATGTCCATTTCCATACCCAGGCTGAAAGATCTGGCTCACAACATTTTGCAGATCAAGTAGCTGGTGGTCCTCATGCTAAAGTCAGTATTTGCCAGCAGTTACCTCCTCCCTGCGATGTAAGGTCCCGATATATCTGGGGTAGGAAACACCCTGGGATGATGCCTTTCCATCTGCCCATCAGGTCTAACACTGGTCTCCTGTTTCTACACATTCACAAAGCCACTTCACATCTCCATGTGTGCAGAAATTCCTCTGAGCATGTAAACATGTGTCCTCAGCTTTCAAACCTGAACTCCTACCACCTTGGGAAATGTATCAATTATTTAATCATACTTTATTATGCATTGCCACACATGTTTCAACCAAAACATTGCTCCGATGGATGCATAATCAACCAACTAACTGCAGAGGATCTATCTGCAGGGGTATTTATTCACACCTACTCCCTCATCTGCTGTGCGTTTGTTATTACTTTACCCCATACCCAGAAGCCAAGCTGATGCTGGTAATGTTCTCACAAATACTCCAGCAAGGATCTGAATGAAGGCATCATTAACGTACAAAGCACCAGGGTTTTCAGAGAAGCAGTTAATTAAGTGCAACTGTTCAATTTTGGTCACATTGATTTGACAGAAATGATAATTTAGGGCCAAATCACATCCCAGACCCTGGCAAAAGCAGCCGAGGGAAGAATTTGGCCCTGCTTCCCTCCAGCCTGACAGTCACAAATTGAATTCCCTGCGTGCTCCACGACATCTGCGCTGAACCCTCTGCCAGGGAACTAGGTACGGGCCACACGCTGGTTAATACTTTGCAGAATAGACAATTCTCCTGAAGTCGGTAAGATTGTTTTCAAAGCAAGTCTGCACTGGAGTTAACAGAACTTGGTCCCAGCTCAAAATTATCCTGTGAATTTCTTCCCTCCATGGGCAAGGTGTGTTATCTCTCAGCAAGCTGAATGCAGTTCCATCCTTTAAAGCACCTTCTACATCACTGTCAAATTGGTAGAATAATGGAAGTGGAGGAGGAACCGTGAGATGAACTGTCCTAGAATGTGGTGGTACTGCCAGGCCTTGAAGACAGGTTAGATACGGTTTTCTGAAGAGCTGGCTAGGATGAAGCTAAGCCAGCTTGGTCCTGCGACAGTGCTGGTGGTTGGATCAGATGATCTCTTTGGGTTCCCCTCTAACCTTGTATTTCTACGGTTTCACAGTGGCTACTGAAAAGGGATTTATAAATTTCCACCCCTGCAGACTACCGCTGTAGCTAGTACTATGGGCTCCTTTGCACTTGAGGTTGAGAGTTCAACTACAACATGCAGCTACGTGGCATAAGGAATGGCTGGAGTCAGAGGGATGTCTTCCCATGGCTCTCGCAACACAGAGAAAGAGGTATTTCCATGTGGAGACCATGACAGGAGCCTACGGAATATGGGACAAAGCCTTCCTACCATTTCCTCAGGATGACAGCCGCTCAGTTACTCCAACTAACTCCTCGGAGCTACAGGGGAGGAAACCCAAGAGCCTATAACCTGCTTTAATTCCTACCCCACACAAAAGAGAGCAGAGAAGGCTTCTAGGATGGCCCTCCTCCATGGTCTGATCCAGCTGGAGGAGTAAAGGGCAGTTTTCATCCTGCTAGACTTGCTGAGCATAGAGAGCAAGCCATGGTCTTCCACATGGAAACCATCTCCTCAGCTTTGAGCATCTTTTTTCTCAACTATGAGTGTTTTGGTTGCACTTTACACTACAGTTCTATCAGAAATGGACTTGATTAACGGCCTGATCCAGACAAGAACACAAACTATAGAGCTATTAGATAATATAATAGCAAGATTATATGCAATTTGCTGGCATTTTCAACTCAGTAAAAAACCCCTCTAACAATTAATTACCTTTAATTCAAGCATTTATCCCTCATCTGTTAGCCTTCTGTAAGCTATTTATGAAAGAGATTTTCTGCATCACGACCTTTATTCTGCCTTCTGACACCATGGGCCAAACTGAGGAGAGCAGTGAGCTCAGTGCATGGAAATCGGGTTGTTCAAAGGGATATTGCCACGATAAAGCCTACCTGAATTTTTTTATTGGAGACTGCTTTTCCTGCGCAGTTGCAAGGTGCCCAGAATAATAAATGGGAAAAACCATAATGTTCCAGTTTGTTGAGAACCAAGTCATGAAAAATGGACAGTCAAAGGTCTCATACGTGATTTTGACAAACTGCGTGGTCCCGACCCAGGAGGAAGAGACAGACAGAATGATCAGAAATCTCCAGATAAGCTTGAGAAATGTGGATGTGCAAGACTGGCATCGTGTCTGTCCTTCAGCTTCTTGGCTGCTGCTCTCTGTGTGCGTTTGTGTTCCTTCTTCTCCTGAAAGAAAAGAAATAGAAAAAAAAAAGAAGAGTTGCACACAACGAATGGAATCAACACAATACTTGGCAAAATCTCCCCTCCTGATCCAGACACAAACCATCCCTTGCCTTCTCCCTATAATTCCTCTCTGTCCCACAAACACTGAAATCCTGCACAGAACTACTTCAGGAATACCATCTCTGTGATGTCAAGGGGTAGGAACAAAACACAAACAGATACCAAGGCCTGAGGTAACAGCGTTACAGTTTAGCTGCTGCCACTGTTTGCTTTATCAGCCCTTCCTTCCCTCTGTCAGCCAAACCTCTATAACAGAGCTACAGCCCTTGGAACCGGTGACATTATAAAGTCAATCGCTGTGCACGTGTGCAACATAAAAGCCTGGACATCTGAAGCCAGGAACAAGTTCTTAGTATTAAGATTTAACTCAAGAATCGCTTTTTTACTTGCAAGCTGGGAGGGACCAAAAAACCAGTTTGTTGGTTTTCTATATCCAGGTGGAGAAAGGCTTTTTTTCAGTCAAGTTGGTGTATTTACATTTTTGAAGTTAAAAAAGTTAAAGAAGGACAAAACTGAAGCTTGGCATGCCTATCACATAAACCTCTCTACATAAACAAGGAGGAATCGGGAAGTTGTCATTTCCCTTTTTAGTGCAGGACTTTTAGATCTCACCTGGAGCCCACTGCAGACTTCCCAACAGAACTGCAGAGAATTGAATCTTACTGACTGGTGACTTGCTCTCCAGACACATCTCCTAGGGATGCAGCCCATGAACCCTATTTTGACTCCACAGATCCCAGCAGAAAACAACGGATCACACTGCCTTGGACACCGAGGAGCACTGACACTGCTGCCTGACGAGCTCATGAGGCAGCGTCGAGCTCCAACCACTTACCCCATTAGACCACGGCACATCAGTTTGATAGAAGAAGCAGTTCCTTCTAAAAATCATGACCTGCAGCTACTCTTAACTATTATTATCAATTATTGGTTGTGCAGACACTATAAGAAACACTTTAATTGTTGATGTTAAGAGGAGCTATAGATGGACTGCAGTGAGAGCATACGCTGTCCTACATCAACTGAAATGTGGAAAAAGGACCCTTTCAGACCCAGGTTTGCTTTCCTTTCATGCTCCCGTTTCTGCTACAGCCATCAAGAAACGTCAAACCGAGGTTCCAAGTTATTACATCAGACCCACATTACATCTCAAAAACAGTTCATCATAGCAGGGAATGCTCTGACAATCAAGAATTCTCCTAACCAGGACACGGAGCTTTTTGTAATTGTATGGTGTAATTTATTCCTAAAAATAATCACTATTCAGTGGGTCTATAGTTTAGTGGTGAATCAAGAACGTAAATAAAATTACAGGTTTATTAAAAACACGCAGAGGACAATTGGACACAGGTCTGAAAAGGCAAGTGTCGTTTTAGCATTCTCTTTGGCTGCTGGGAGAAAATAGGTATTTTTATGGTACTAATATAATACCTTCTATTAAAAGGTAAATTACAGTTTATTTGCCAAGTTAGAATGGCTTAAAAAGAATATATTATGTAACCCATTTGCAGATCTTCCATCGCACAATTAGTCCCTCTTCAGCTAACAGTTAAAATGATCATACCATGATAGAAAATGAAAGCACCTTTATCCATGCATTCTATTTTTCAATTACCACGTAACTATGTCATTGCTGTTACTACGCTTGGAATGACCAGTAGCCCTTGACTTGCATTTTTCAGTCCCAGGTTGGAATGTCAGAGAAAGGCACAGAAACATACGCTCATTGCAAGTCCTACCCTGGATTTAAAGACCTGTCTAAGTTTTAGCCTGATTAAATGTACAGTGGGGAGCTTTTGTAAGTTCTTAATGGGCAGGATTCATCCCACATAATGTAGTTAGCAAAAAATGGTGTATTTAGACTAAACGTGTTATCTAGGGCCCCTTTACACTTAATGATAATGGACAGGCATGGTGAGAAGGTAGCTGGTTTCACCCTCATATACATCTAAGCCTACTGTTGGCACTTATCTCTCCCTAGAGTAGATATTTACATTTAATTTAAGTGAAATTGAGATGGATCCAAGGCCAAAGTGGCATAGGGGCTTGACAGCTGCTTTCAAAATCCATGGGATGTGCACCCTTACATCTTAGCCAAAGAATCCAACGGCTGAGATAAGCACTATCTTTAAATATAATCGCAGGGCTTGACCTCAAAGACACATGGCAAGCCAGCACACAATTCACACTAAATAGGTTTAAGGATTTCCAAGTCATGAACCTGGGGCTGGAGTAAGCTAGAAAGTAGCACTTGTGTTCAGATACCAAATGATACGCTAATGAGGAGAAAACGATCGGCCCGTGTGGTTGGTAGATAGCATTTTACCATTAGCAAGGTAGTAGAAATCCTCAGTGTTTGCATTTAGTTTAGTCTGAAACAAACCAACAGACTTACCCTGTCAAAAGCACGGAAACAATCCGAGAACTCGGCAAGGATGAAATGATGGGGCAAGAATGCAGGTGACACTGCAGGTGACACATGAGGATGACGCTGGCCAATGGCAAACTGTTGAAAGGCAGCTAGCAGAAATACCCCTGCCCTGTCCTTTTGCAAATAATATAATCCTTGCTTGCGATGTCTCTGTGACAAGATGGTAACAGAAAGGGCTTCTGCTTTTCACAAGAGTGAGATGAGGAAAACCAAAACCTGCAGCTCTTCCTCTCAACTCTTGTCACTATTTGGCAACTTACATCCTAGAAAATAACATTATTTATATTTGTTCACCTACCTGTCAGGTCAGTTCTACTTCACTGATGAGGAAGGGAAGATCAGGATAAAAAGGGAGATTAATAAATGTAAAATAGATGTTTAGAAGAGTGTGATGTCAAGGCACTACTCTTTTCTCAAGTGGCCTAAAGTTCTTTCTTAGAGAAGATGGATTCTGGTTTTGGATGTACCCTAGTGCCAGCACACACAGAGATATTTCAGCCTGATACCTGCAAAAATGAGAATAGATCAGTTTTCTGGTATCTCAAATATGATCTTTGCTGCAAGATGCCGTATCATCCACTCCCTGCAGCAATCATCACCTCCAATACTTTTCTGAGGGTTTCCATCAAGAGTGTGAGTTCTCCTGGAGTACGAGATCCCTCCATTTTCCAGCTCAAGAAGAAAATTACTGACTCTTGCTGTCATTGCTGGTGAAGTGACAAGAGGAACATTCATGTCCCACAATTCCAGTGTGCAAGGGAGATCCAGCCTGCTCTTGCTCCCCTTTTTGCTCACAGTATCTACACAGTCTTCTAAAGAACACGGACAGTCAATGTCTCTCTCCTCAGCAGAACAATTCAGCAGACTCAAAGGCCTATGGTTGCATATTGTAATTGCTCCCATCCCATCCCTGCTGTGCATGGATGCACATCATGGTGAAGAAGTCAGCGTTCACCATACCTACAGGTTCATTTGAGCTAAGCTTCTGCAGTAAAGTGGGTGACATGATCCTGATGGAAGCCCTGACGTACAGCTGATCGATGACCTGAACTGTGGTGGTCTTCCCTAGATATCCTTCCACCTGTTGCTCCATCTCCTCCTCTTCATCAGACCATCCATGGTATGAGCTGAGCTTGTCATTATCTTTGAGAAGGAACACGGATGGCTCTTAAGGCTCCTGGTCTCTGGCTAGGCTGAAGCTGAGGAAACATAACCACTTTGTAAAAAATAACTTGTGTGCTAACGTTAATCATCCTTTCAAGATCTTCTGTGCCTACAGGCATTATGATTTCTCAGCTATCTAACATGTTACACGTACCTACTGAGGCCCAGACCTCTTCCTCCCATCTTGCTTCCTTCCCGCCTAACCCCAGCTTGCACACAGGCCCAGGAAGCACCTTCGCGTGGCTCTGCTTGTTCACAGCACTGTAAACCAATGTCAACATGCTCGGACTCTGCACCATCTTTCAAAAGACAGACGGAAGAGGCCTCTCGCAGGCATGCTGTGACGCCGGGGATGCGGCTGGAATGCCTACCTGATCTGCTCTGCCTCTCGACTCTGCTGTGCCGACAGATTCCCGAGGGACTTCGATTCTGCAGCTCAAGAATGGGAGCAGCAGAATCTTCAGCAACAGATAGAGGGGAGAGCTGCCTAGTCATGCCTCTGTGTCTGCTGGGGCAGTTGCCTCCTGGCTTGCATTGGATGACAGATGATCGTGAGGCACCTGAGAAGAAAGAGTTTGCATCAGTTTGGCTGTAAACTCCCTGGAGGAAAGCGGGGCTTTCAAACACTGTCAGTGAAACGCATACAAACGATTCGGCGGGAGAAAGGAAGCACACGGCAAAAATCAAGGTTTCAGCTCTGGTCAGAATAAAGTAAATAAGTCAATAAATACTTAACTGTCTCCCCCCTTACAGAGAAAAAGGTGCTGTATGAAAACCAGTCTTTCCCCTGGAGAAACGAGAGGCCCGTGCTGCAATGTATTCTCAGCCCCACGGCTCCATCCATAGGGTCTGAACAGGAATTTGTACTCACGTGGGCCCCTTCCTGAGCACTGAGTCAGGCAAAAGGAGAGGTCACCGTTCCCCCTTAGGGTGGAAAGGAGGGCTGAGGAACCATTGCTTCCCCAGGGGCAGGGCTGAGAGCCTCTCCAGAGGAGAGCTTCCCCTTTCCATCCTCCAGAATGATCCTTGAGACTCTTGTATGGAATGAAGCCACAGTCACTGGTAGGTCTTTTGGATGAAGACTTCTGCTAAGCCACAGAAGACACCACTTTTAAGCCTTTACTCGCACCAAATCAGAATCTCCACATCTTCAGAGAAGTTGCCTTTTCTTCTTCAGCTAGGTGCAGGTAACACCAAGACGCTGCATTCCACATGGAAGTTGTACAGAGGCACAAGGCAGCAAAGAAGACTCAGGTCCCCAAAACACCAGTGATACCAAACTGAAAGCTTTCCACTGAGTAGGACACCATATTTCACGAGTAAGAGCTTGAAAGGCTGGATTAAGAATCAGCAAACAACAGAAAAGAGTGCAGTGCTGGCATCTGGCCGAGGGTGCCTAGTGATCTTGCATTTACTCACAAATTTATTGAAGGTGTCTCTGTAAAGAGGTCAACACATGAGCAGCACAAGAGGGTCCTCTTCTCAGTCAGGAAGTCAAGAAGACAGGACATTTTGGCAAGTATAAATGTGTGTTCATGGTCAGTTGGGATCACCCACCGCTTGTTTTGAAGCTGCTACTTCAGCTGGTGACCATCTTACCTCAACCTACAGAACACGCATATACCCAAAGCAACCACTGACCTTACCATGACTTGGAAGGATTTAGTTTGACAATCATACCTCCTTCAAACGAAAAAGAACACAAAAATAGACACAAAACCTACGTGTAAGGGGCCAAATGTGCAACAAAAATGGAAGACATCTCAGAGGACAACCTTCTTCACTGCATCATGAACCATTCCTGCATATGTTGTGCAACTAACTCCATGTCAAACAATAACATAGAATCGTAGAATCATTAAAGTTGGAAAAGATGTCTAAGATGATCAAGTCCAACCATCAACCCAACACTACCATGACAACTAAACCATGTCCTGAAAGAACGTATATTCTAAAGCACGGACTGGATTCAAGATCCAAGAGACTGCATGAACCAATCACTCTTTTGCCAGAGCAAGCTTAAATGAACCATAAATGAACTTAAAGCTATGTTTGATTCACCAGATCTAACTACAAAGACTACAAGGGAAGAGATGTATAGAGTATGGTATCATACCGAAAAATCCCCTCTCAGCCTACCTAGAGCCTCCAGAGTTAGTTTTTATCCACCAAGCAGACAAGTGACTGAACCAATAGCTAACCCCCTAGAGATTATCTTCCTCAAAGATGCTTCTCCCTTTCTCCTCTATCCATTATAAGGGAATTCTGACACAAGGGGGACACCTAAGTCTAGGGTCCACCTTGCCACGTAGTCCTACAAATTCAGTCACTGCAGTATACAACCCACAGTCTATGTCAGTAGACCCACAAAAGTTGACTTTGAAAAATTGAGACCTATATGATGTCTAAGCACTGGATTGTCTCTCCTAATTTTCTGGTGAGCATTACTCTAGAGAAATTTCTAGAGCTTATGAGATATTTTCAGACCTTCAAAAAGCAATTCACCTTCATATATTTTCTTTTTAATGGAGAAAATAATGATCTAACAGCCACACAACTCCCCCCCCGACATTGTTCTGCTCATTTCATAACTCCAAGTGTTATTTCTCCCACTTGTCAAACAAGGATAACATTACCTACTTTGTAAGACTTTGTAAACATCTTGCAAGTCACTCTGAGGTTGAAAAGTATGTTTGAAATGGCAGCCCTTGGCCATTCACCACACCAGAAGCAGCATAACACCTTTATTTGACAGCTGAAAGTTCATTCCAGCCTCCAAGAGGTTAATTAATTAGTACTTTTGGGGCTAAATATTCAAAAAGGCACTTCTTCCAGATGAGACATTAGGAAACAGTTCTTTACTATGAAGGTGGTGGAACAATGGAACAGGTTGCCCAGAGAGGTGGTGGAGGCCCCATCCCTGGAGAGATTCAAGGTCAGGCTTGATGGGGCTC
>JAVSBS010012945.1:55989-67711 GCA_033124195.1 Coracias cyanogaster | reverse complement strand
CTCTGACTTCTTTCCTTCAACCAGTGCACTATCCACCTCACTACCTGATTATCCAGACCACACTTCCTCAGTTTATCGCAAGGATGCTGTGGGAGACTGTGTCAAATGCTTCACTGAAATCAAGAAAAACCAGATCCACTGCTCCACCATAATCTATCCACCTGGTTATGTCCTCATAAAAGGGTATCAGGTTGGTCAAACATGACTTTCCCTTGGTAAAACCATGTTGACTCCTCCTACTGATCCCCTTATCCTTGATAGGTCTAGAGATGGCACCAAGGATTAGTAGTTCCATCACCTTTCCAGGGATGGAAGTGAGGCTGACCAGTCTGTAGTTACTCAGGTCCTCTTTCTTGCCCTTTTTGAAGACTGGAGTGACATTTGCTTTCTTCCAGTCCTCAGGCACCTCTCCTGTTCCCCATGACTTACCAAAGATGATGGAGAGCAGCCTAGCAATGACCCCTGCCAGCTCCCTCAGCACCTGGGGGTGCATCCCATCAGGACCCATGGACTTAGGGATGTCCAGATTGCTTAACTGGTCCCTAACCCAGTCTTCATCAACCAAGGCAAACTCCTCCTTTATCCTGACTTTCTCTGGGGCCTCAGGGGTCTGGGGTTTCTGAGGACAGCCTCCAGCAGTATAGACAGAGGCAAAGAAGGCATTCAGTATCTCTGCCTTTTTTGTGTCCTCTGTCATCAGGGCCCCCACCTCATTCATCAGTGGGCTTACATTGCCTCTGGTGTTAGTTTTATCTGCAATGTACTTGAAGAAGCCCTTTCTGTTGTTCTTGATCTCTCTCACAAAAGGAGGCCTTAGCTTTCCTAACTGCCTTCCTACATCCACTGACAGCAGTCTTACATTCCTTCCAAGTGGTCAGCCCCTCCTTCCATGATCTGTAGACTCTCTTTTTCCACTTGAGTTTGCCCAGCAGTTCCCTGTTTAACCATGCGGGTCTCCTGGCTCCCTTTCTTGACTTCCTACCTGTTGGGATGCTCTGATCTTGAGCTTGGAAGAAGTGGTCCTTGAATGTTAACCAACTACCTTGGGCCCCTTTACTTTCTAGTACCCTGTCCCATAGGATTTCCCCTAGCAATTGCTTGAAAAGACCAAAGTTGGCCCTGCTGAAGTCCAGGCTTGTGATTCTGCTTGGTATTCTGTTCCTGCCACACAAGATCCTGAACTCCACCGTTTCATGGTCGCTGCAACCAAGGCTGCCCTCAACCTACACCGCTTCAATCAGAACTCCTTGTTAGTGAGTCTTCTAGTCCAAGCCCCCTGCCAAAGCAAGCTCACCTAGAGCAGGTTACACAGGGTTTCATCGAGGTGGATTTTTAAAGTCTCCAGAGAAGGAGACTCCACAACCTCTCTGGGCAGCCTGGGCCAGGCTCCATCACCCTTGTCCTATCACCAGGCACCACTGAAAAGAGTCTTCTTGACACCCATCCTTCAGATATTTATAAACATTGATCAGATCCCCCCTCAGTCTTCTCTTCTCCAGGCTAAACAGCCCCAGGGCTCTCAGCCTTTCTGGTCATAGAGATGTTCCAGTCCCTTAATCATCCTCCTAGTCCTTTACTGCACACTCTCCAGTAGCTCCCTGTCTCTCTGGAGAGCCAGAACTGGGCAATACTCCAGATGCGACCTTACTAGGGCAGAGTAGAGGGGGAGGAGAACCTCCCTCAACCTGCTGGCCACACTCTTCTTAGTGCACCCCAGGAGACCATTGGCTTTCTTGACCACAAGAGCACACTGCTGACTCATGGTGAACTTTGTGTCCACCAGAACTCCAAGGTCCTGTTCTGTGGAGCTGCCTTCCAGCAGGCCAACCCCTAACCAGTACTAGTGCAGGGGGCTATTCCTCCCCAGATGCAGGAGGTGTACAGAGCTCCTTGTATGAAGAAATGTAACCCGTTATAGCATGAGATAATGTTTGTTATGTTCACGATGCCGCCTTACATTTCACAGCCACCTCTAATCTTGAAGGCCAGGTGCAGAATTCACAGAGCTTTTAAAGCAACATCTGAAAAAGGAATAGAGCAATCAGAGGTCTAAAAAAACCCCAAACCTTCAGTCTGTATATGAAGATGGAAAGAGCTAGGGTGAAACAACTTAAAGACAACAAGATGGGAGACAGCAAGTCATCTTCATGTCTGTAAAGCTTCCTGCACAAAAGAAAGGATTAATTATGGAGGGCCAGAAGCACAAGACTTCAATTACATTAATGGAAAGTTAAACAAGGAGAACAGTGAACCACTAAAAGAGATGTCAGGTAGAAAATACCCATTGCAGGAGGGTTTTCAGATCAGGCTGTTCATCACTGATGAAGTGGAGTTGACCACCTCAGAGCATGAGCACAGAGTAGGTCCACTTTCTATCATAAAATGATTGTGACAAGTAATTTTACTTCTCAAATGAAGAGCAGATCTCCAGAAGGTGCTTAATATGCTCAGAAATACCAGTCCTTCAATGTGACTAATTTGGGTACTTAAGCCCTCCCTTGCATTTCATTGAGCTTCACTCAACCTACCTTCATCAAGCAACACTGAGCTAATAATAAAAAGGTGCTACTAATAAAAACTAGCTATTATTAGCTGAGCTAATAACAAAAACTAGGGTGAAGGAAACATACTGTGAGCTGAGAATGGGTGTCAGAAGTAGGATGCTCTGCAGAACTCCCAAATAAGCAGTCTGTCCCTGCATCCAAACTGCTGCAAGTGGTGTTTTCCAACCAATATACCACAGGCAACTCAGGACCATGGTTAAGGACAGGCACAAAATGTTAGAAAGAAAAGCAAACCTGCTGCCAGAAAATACTGCTTATTATTCAGGCTTCTGTGTCTTCTTTGGAAAGAATTTAGGTCTCAAAGTCATAGAATGGTTTGGCTTGGAAGGGTCCTCAAAGATCATCTAGTTCCAACCCCCCTGCCACGGGCAGGGACACCTCCCACCAGACCAGGTTGCTCAAAGCCCCATCCAACCTAGTCTTGAACACATCCAGGAAGGGAGCATCCACAAGCCCCCTGGGCAACCTGTTCTAGTGTCTCATCACCCTCAGAGTGAAGAACTTCCTTCTAATTTACAACCTAAATCAAAATAGTTTGGCACCCACTCACACCAGACACTGGATTTCAGGAGATTTCCCAGGCAGATGTGAAGCCTTCTGAAAGGCTTCTACAGCAGAGCATCAAGGCTTCATGGGAAGGAACATGAACAAGCCGCTCTGTGTCCCAGCTTCAGGAGCTGCAGTTGAACGCAGTGTTGTAGCTTTTGAAGGAGAACAAAGTGACCAAGTCCTGATTCAATGGATGATTCTGGTTTAAGACCCTACGGTAAAGTTAATTTCCCATAGCTCTGATAGTCATAAAATCTACCACCCCTTGCTTTCTGCTATTCTATTTAAAAGTATTTTTATTTTCCATTTTAAGTGCTGATCTGATGCCAGAGTGGCTTCGCTCCCGCAAAATGGCAGCTACATTTATTTCCTGATGACCAAATAACAGCCAAAAATCTCAGCTACAAGACCTGAGCCTCACCCCACCACAGCCAGTCCCCAGAGTCAGCAGTTAAGTAACTGAGGTTGTAAAGGCTCAGCGGAAAACATCTCCCATCACCCCCAGAGCTCCTCTGAAATCAGGGATCTCTGTTGAGTCTCAATGTCCATCTGCACTCATCAGCAGAGGTACCACAGAGAATGCTCAGTATATCTGGTCCAGCAGAAGAGAGATCCCATATGAGTTTAACTACCCCTCTTTTTTTTCCCCTGAATTTAGGTCCACATTTAAAAAAACCAAACCAAACACAACAACAACAAAACAAATGAAACAAAAATCCCAGCAAAACCCAGATGACTATTTCGGACTAGCCAGTACTCGTCTGAAAAATCACCAGTGCTGAAAAAATAGTCTGAAAAATAACCAAGTTCAAGGGAATTCTTTTGAACAATACCAACTTCTTGAATTTTCTAGCAGAAATCATCCACAAATTCTTTGAAGAAAAAGTAAAATCCTTGCACTATAGAAATTAAAAAATTTGGTACGAAGAAATCTCCAACTTTTTGTGAGTACTTCTTGTCTAATCTTCAAATAATCCTCTGTAATACCTTTCAGAGTCAATCTCTGTTATGTGCAACGTCTTATTAGCAAGACAATGAAGATAACACCAGAAAAGTCTACTGAGCAGCATTAGGGGATTAAGGAAGGATTAAACCATCGTGACACAATGAAAACCTCCAAGCTGTGTGTTCACCATAGTGGTCTGGTTTCTAATACTCCCACTGGATCAGTTACTGAAGCCTCTGGACTGTCTGGTGGGACTGTGCTTGGCATGACAAGTGGTGGGAGGATCCAACAATCGTCTCATGACTGGGGATGGTTTTGTAATGTAAGAAGGACACAGATGCTGGTTTTGACATATATGAAAAGCTGAGTTCATATGCACCAGAAAATGGTTAGTAAAAGTGAAACGAGCTCTTCCTAAAGAGAACAGCTTTGCATTGCTTTAGGATGGTGAAACCCAGTAATGTGGTTTGATGGTTACCTGATGGGTCTGGAAGAGGAACTGGCAGCCCCACACATAATGAACCTCTTTCAGGGACACTCTGACAGCTCACCCTCCCCACACACATCCCCATCGTGGGCTGGGGAAGCAGACACACCACCACAGCAACATGTCCCGGGGCCCAGCCCCATGCAAACCTGCTTTACCTGATGGAAATGGGAGCTATTTTTATAAGTAGTCTCCTCAAGTACTCTCTCCAGTTACGGAATTGACTGGTGGGTCAGAACAAGGTGGTTCAAAGTGAAATCGCTCCAATCAAGGGTACCCCTGAGATGTTTGTTGCCTTCCACTTCCCAGGGAAGAGACGTACCCCTGCTTTCACTGTCTCCTCAAGCTAAGCTTTGCAGAAGCCAAGCAGCCATCCACAGACTTGATCTACTCTTTACCTGAAAGACCAGCGCACTTTATCCTTTAAAAACCAGACCTTAATCTGAAATAAATTCTTACTCAATACTTAAAATCAAGCCTATTTACTGCAACAGAGCATGGTATTGATCTGCTGCTGGTTTAGCTTGTCAGAGGTAAATCAGAGCCTGCAGCAGGATTCTATTACGTTATTGGAAAGCCCATCTCCTCATCAGGGGACACACTGTGCTACCAGTCTCCAAAACAATTAATCTGGCGTCCAAGCATTCCCTCACGTCCCTTGCTGGCCAGTGGCACCTTCAAGCCCAAGATAACCCTCTGCTTACAATAACTGGGTGCCAGTACAGCTCACTGATGGGAGCTGGAACAGGTGGGTTGGGTCAGAGCAGGTCCAGCACAGTCCTTGAAGGGCTCAGCAGGGACAAGAGAAACTTTCCACAGCCTGTGGGACACAGTGACCTGCTCAGCAGCTTATTTCTAACACTTCAACATTCATGTTAAATACCAGAGGAGGGGGCTGTCCTAGTTTTCCAAAATCTTTCAGCACCTGGAATCCCTGTCAACGAGAAGACAGCGGGTTTTTAGACCTTCCCCCCCATCCCCCAATGACTCTTGTGCAACGTTTTGCCCCAGCCACGCAACAAACCAGAGCACAACAGTTGACGTGCAGCATTTCTGAACAGGCATCGCATCCTGCCCATAGCGTACAGAAGGTCTCCTCCCAGCAAATGTTGTCCAGCGAAGAGAGAGACCATGACTAATCCTGGCTTTTAAACTCACACCATAAGGTTCCCGGTGCCATGTGGACCACATAGAGCAAGCACCAGCCACCCCCTGGCCTCAACACAGAGCTGGTGTGTTCAGCCTCTCGGGAAGTGGCTGGCACTCATGGGTGCTGTGGGCTCACCTCCCTGGCACATCCCACCAGCTCTCCTGGGCTCGGCCTCCAGCTTAAACAGCAGCTTGGACCTCTGAAAACCGGCACTATAAAACAAGGCTGGCCCAGCACGTCTGTGACTAAACCAAAGACTCTGGGAGATTAAAAATGCAAGAGTCCAAAGCCAGGGAGCAGTGCATCGCTGAGGAAATGTGACCTTGAGAAGAAACCACCCTTCTCTGCAGGAGATTAAAAAGGCCACAAAATTTGGGTGTTTTGTGGCCAGCTTCCCAAACCTCAGGCCAGAGACAAACAGATACAGAGAGGAGCAAGGAGAGAACAAAAACCCTACTCCTTGGTGTGCTGCGCTTCCCTTGGGTGTGCTGGTCACAGGAGGAAGGAGTCACCTCTGAGATGCCACAGTACCAACACTGCCGGTTTCTTCACGGGGGCCTTTTTGCAGCTGGATGTTGGGATCTGGCGGAAAGGGTCTTCTGGGAGCAGTGCTCCCAGGATAACAAGAATGCAGCGTGATGGAGCAGAGGCCCTGGTAGAGCACACGGGCTTCTTACAGATGCGTCTTGACAGCAGAAAACTTTGCGTTAGTTTTTCATGCACATAAAATGCCTGTAGGCCTCACTCTGCAAGAGCTTAATAGAACTGGAGTTTCCTGGGAGAGCTCAGTTGGACTAAGAACCTTTTTTTCCTCTCTCCACCAAAACTTCAAGAGTCTGAAGAAGGAAGAAAAAAAAGGAAAACTAGACAAAACAGATTTCCATGTGTCATGCTCACCGAAGCCTCCCCAGCCTGCAGGCTTAGAATCATAGCATGGTCTGGGTTGGAAGGGACCTCAAAGATCCCCTAGTTCCAACCACCCTCCCACTAGACCAGGTTGCTCAAAGTCCCATCCAACCTGGTCTTGAACACACCCACTGTTAGGACATCTACAAACTCCCTAGGCAACCTGTTCCAGTGTCTCACCATCCTCACAGCTCATCCAGCGGTTCCGATCTGCGTTTACTGGGCACAACCTGCTCTAATGATGCAAAGTATGTAGTGAACTTACTTCGGGGAACCACGTCGCCCTATATTGCTCGAGCTCTGTTACAAGCAGCACGAGCCTGACCTCCCTCCCACCATCCTCTCATTTCAACAGCAGCTTTTCCATCAGGGATTGTGCCACAAAGAGAATTTTGAACCAGTTTTACTCTGCAATGCACCATCCCGGATGGTTTTCTCAGCTTTGGGGAACCTTATTTCAGAAATGCTTCTCCAGCTCTTATCTCCTGGGTTTCATAATAGAAGAAAAGCCCAGCATCAACCTATTTACTTCAAAAGAAGGTTGCACAGGGTTTAATTCCACTTGTTCTTTTATCATGTGTTTCTCTCGTAGATATATTCCCCTGTTCTTTCCATTGTGGGATTCTGGATGTTTAATATGAATCTCCTGAATGCCAACAGCAATAAAAAAGGTGTAGAAGAAGAGGCACAGGACAGCTCACCCGAGACAGGGACTTCATGCACATTAGGCAGTTGGTCTTTAAAGCGATGTGGAGTAGCACTCCAGTTAGTGAAGTTTTGGCTTCATTTTCTTTGGTCTGTGAGCATGCCTGTACCATTGTTTGTCTATATATAGAAGACATGTATAGCTATATATATATATATACACACACGCACATGTAGAATCATAGAAGCATTTAGGTTGAAAAAGACCTTGAAGATCATCCAGTACAACCTTCAACCTACCTTTAGCAAGTCCACTGCTAAATCATGTCCCTCAACACCACATCTACACAGCTTTTAAACACACCCAGGGATGGTGATTGAACCAGTGCCCTGGGCAGCCTGCTCCAGGGCTTGGCAACCCTTTCAGGGAAGAAATTTTTCCTAATGTCCAACCTAAACCTCCCCTGGTGCAACCTGAGGCCATTTCCTCTTGTTCTATCAGTTGCTACTTTTGAGAAGAGACCAACACCCACCTCTCTACAACCACCTTTCAGAGAGCTGACAAGAGTGAGAAGGTCTTCCCTGACCCTTCTTTTCTCCAGGCTGAACAACCCTAGGTCCCTCAGCTGCTCCTCACGAGTCCTGTGCTCCAGACCCGTCACTGGCTTCGCTGCCCTTCTCTAGACACACTCCAGCACCTCAATGCACTTCTTGTATTGAGGTGCCCAAAACTGACCCCAGTACCCAAGGTGTAGCCTCACCAGTGCTGAGGACAATTACTTCCCTAGTCCTGCTGGCCACACTATTGCTGATACAAGCCAGGATGCTGGTGGCTTTCTTGGCCACCTGGGCATACCTCTGGCTCATATTCAGCCGGCTGTCTAACAGTACCCACAGGTCCTTTTCTGCCAAGCAGCTTCCAGCCACTTTTCCTCAAGTCTGTAGCATTGTGTGGGGTTTTTTGGGGCCCAAGTGCAGGACTTTGCACTTGGCCTCCTTGAAGTTCATCCCACTGGCCTTGGCCCATCAATGTACCTATAGATGTAGGCTCTGTGCTCTGTCATTGCAGCACTATGAGAGCAGCTGGCATGCAATGACACCAGCCAGCAGCCCAGGCCAAATGTCTTCGGCCTTTGTTGGAAATAAGTATGCACACAGGCCAGGGATGAGGCTAGACCATCCCTTTAGCATCATGGCTTAAGTTTGTAATCTGATCTTGAAACTTAGTCCTCACTCCTTTCAGAGGAGCAAAAGCTACTGAGCTTTGGGCTCAGGAGCTCCCAGTCCCCACTAGACCAGGTACCACCATGAGGGACCCCAGAAGGATGCAGCAGGAAGGGGCTGGCAACAGAGGAAGCAGTGCAGCAGGGAGGCAGCTCTGGGAAGAGGGATGGGAGGAGCTCTGGGAAGGTGCTGAGCACTGGGAGGACTGGGAAGACAGCTACAACAATAAATGCAAAGGACAGGACAGAAGGCAGAAGCCCAGGAGGGGAAGCAAGGAGGCAATGAGGAGGGAAGGAGGACAGCTGACTGAGCACACTTGAAGCCACTGGTGCTGTAGCTTCACACGGCACTGACAGGAGACCAGCTCTCCAACATAAAGCTTTTGGAACTCACGTGCGTTAAATTCAGCTTTAACGTCCTCTTCCTGTAATCCCTGCTTGCTTAAAGTAGCCATTTAAACACTATTCCGAAAGAGAGAAAAGCTGTGTTGGGAGAGGGCATGGAAAACAGACTGAAGCAGCTGCTCTTCCTCCAGCAAAGCTCCAAGCAGTGGAGCAGGATGCCAAGCACTCATCTTGGTGCATGAGCACACCGGAGGCTTTGGAGGGAGAAGTTGGAGGCCCTTGAGCTAACAAAGAAAACCTCTTTTGGATGCTCTGCATGCAAACGTCTTTCTGCTTGATACTGCAGCTATGGTTTGTTTGCAGGGCAGAGCCCTGGGTTACATAGCTGTAGAAATTAGAAATCCAGCAACCACATCCTCTGCAGCTTTTTATCATCTTCTACTTGTGCCATCCTAACCAGGGGTTTGATTTAATTACAAAAGCTGCACTAAAGCACAGTTGCCAAAACCACACTCAAAAGCCTGAGACTGTTTTCTGGTGGCACGTGAAGCAACTATCGCTCTTTGCGGTGTCAACAAGCAGGTCTCAAACTGGCCCCTCTTCTGTCATTCCTTCCCTTTGTTGCTCCAGCTGCAGCTCCCTCCTACTCCACTTGCAGGCAACCAACACTTGGGATTTTTTTCTAAAGCACAAAGCAAATTAAAAGACAATAGCAACATCCACACTCCAATGAGATCTGGTCATTCTTCCCAGCTGCAGAACTCCTGTTCAACTTGTCTTGGAGCACGGAGATTCCATCAGAACAAATGCACCATCTCCCTTGACGATGGTCTTTTGTATGGGTAAAGTAGCCATGGGGTCCACCTCCTTTACAGTCTTCCTACTGTGTTTATAGATCTTCATAAACTAGAAAAGATTAATTGTTTCTCTGCCCGTTCCCCAGTGCCCGCCTGGCTCAGCAGGCCTTGGAAATGTGAAGGCTGCCGAGCAACATATCCTTGGTTCGCAGCGGTGTGTGCTGAGCGCACAGCACTGCTCCAAAAAAGGCTGAAAAACACCAGGCGGGGTCTCCAGCATCAACTCAATCCATCTTAGCTTCAAAAGGTGGCAGCTGCATTGGCTACAGGGGCAGCCCCAGGAGCTGGAGCACTGCACAGGCACTTGCTGGCTCCCTGTGCCCCCAACCAGGGCACAGCAGAGCTTTAGATGAACGCCTCCAACCTAAGAAAGAAAGATCTATAGATGCTATGGGCTCTGTTTTGGTTGTTTTATGGCAGAGTACCAGCTCCTCAATAGAGGAAGCAATCCATATGATAACCTGCACCTCAAAAGTATTTTCCTTTGCATTAGCGGAATGCTGTCTGGAAACTGGGATGATCTCAAAGAGCTAAACCACTGCGGTAATTCTGGTATGTTACTCTTAAAACACAAACTGTATTACTTGGCGAGCAGCAGGCCACCATTTTCAGGAGCACAACCAAACTCCCTGTTCTGATTTTCATCAGTTCTTTGCACGTCAAAAGTCCAAGCGCAGGAAATCTCTCTGTGGGCGTTTCCAGTTGTGTTCACTTGGGTGGTAACTCAGCGCTGTACACTCAGCTGGGTAACCTAATGCCGTCTGAAGATGAACCCAAGAGCTGCCGTGATACTCACCGCTGTACTTTTCCAGGTGTCTAAACTCCCAATTTTATTTTCTTATTAAAAATATTATCTCTCAATCTCCCGACTCAATCCCTGCTGTACTCGCATGGACAGCAACGCTTCCTGTGACTCTAAGAAGAGCTGGCACTGCATCAGGATAATTACAAAGAGACAAAGTTCTGCGGCTGACCTCCAGCTGTAACTCGGCAGCAGCGTTCCTGCAGCGTGGATCTGCAGATGAACCCCTTCTGGAAACGTGTAGATCGGAGTGAACGGATCCAGCTTTTGACAAATGCCTACAGCCACATTTCACGAAAGCCAAAGTGAAACGACGGACGTGAACTCAAGGCCTCGCAGTGTTTCAGCGCAGGGGCGTGAGTCAACGGTCACTCATTGAGAATCTCTTCTTATCTCCTTATCTACCTCAAAGGGGGTTGTAGAAGGTGGGTGTTGGTCTCTTCTCACAAGTAACTAGTGATAGGACAAGAGGAAAGAACCTCAAGTTGCACCAGCAGAGGTTTAGGTTGGACATTAGGAAAAATTTCTTCCCTGAAAGGGTTGTCAGGCCCTGGAACAGGCTGCCCAGGGCAGTGGTTCAATTGCCGTCCCTGGATGTGTTTAAAAGCTGTGTAGATGTGGTGCTGAGGGACATGGTTTAGCATGGCCTTGGTAGAGTAGGGTTGTGGTTGTACTGGATGATCTTCAAGGTCTTTTCCAACCTAAATGCTTCTATGATTCTACCTCGCATGTATGGAAGGAACCTCTTTCCCCCAAATCCCCACTTCACTCTGCTACTAGGTAAAGGACTGAGCAAGCTTCCAACCTTTCCATGGCTTAGTTTCTCCACTGACAACACAGTGGTGGAGATCAGACTCTTCCATCTACGCTCAGGACCCAAATATAAAAATGACCTGATTTCCAGGAGTCCTGATCATCACCAATTCCCAATGAAATCAAGGATAACAACAAGATTCAGCACCTCAGAAAACGAGGCCATGTAGGCTCTGAGGTGGCTAGGCACGGATTTAGAAGCACGTTTGAGAATCTGGCCTGCTAATTTTACTTTCCAACAAACTGCTTCTTATTTATAGCTCCGACTGTATCAAGTATAGCACGTAGTATCCACCCAGGAACTGGGGTGAAAGGCAAGAATGAGGACAAAAATGTGAGAGATGTTTAAAAATCTTTAGAGGAGAGAGGGGGAGGGAAAGGAGCAAATTTGTTCAACCAAAAATATACTGGATATTTGAGAAGAGGCACAGCCCA
>JAVSBS010012945.1:40481-54137 GCA_033124195.1 Coracias cyanogaster | reverse complement strand
CCAGTTTCAAGCTGAAAAAGTGACTTCACTAATGAAGTTAGATTTCCAACTGATATTAAGTGCCTTAATTTTGTTCTATTCTCTAGAAGCTCTTCTCTAACCGGGATTATTCTTCCCAACTCGTTATTACCACAAGCCGTGTGTTCTATTTCTGGAGCATTTGGAAATTTCACCCTATTTCCAGAGGTTTATCACCTTCCAAAACTGTTCCCTTTCAAGCCGCTATTTCTTAAACCGGCATTCAGCCTGGAGGTGAATTTCTTTAGAAATTTCTAGCTTTTACACGAAATTTCATCTTTAAAGTGGAGCTTTCTGGGTACACATGCAGCATTTAGGGTCACCCCAAGGAAGATCCTACCCGTGGCTCAGCACCCTGGCAGCTACAGGGGATAAAATGTACCGTCATGAAAGGAGATGCGTGTAACCAGGGAGACTCAGCTACAATTTGCTCTGGGAATCTCAACTGAATTCCCCAAATTTCCTGCAATTAAAATCTTAAATTGACTTAAAGGGAGGCCGGCTTTTTTCTCAGTCACTTAAATGGAAGACTCTGACTTTAGCAGAATCTCAGGAGGTTAGGTAATTATTTACTTTTCCTTTTCCCTTTAGGAAATTTTCGAGGGTGATTTTTATTTTACTCGTTTTGCATAGTGCTTAGTCTTAGCAAGAAAACTGCTGTAAACCGATAGCTAGTGTTAATTATTAATACACCATGTTAAAATTCCTTGAGTATTTAGCCAGCGTTGAAAATAAAAGTATCAAATTTAGTCATTTCCAGATTTAGGACTTTTCACTGGTCATCTACTAGAAAAGCACATGGAAACTGGCTGTCTCTGAGGCTGGGCACAGACACAGACCCTGTGACCCAGAGCACACAAGCAATGCTGCGTTTGCACCTAAAGGGTGGTAGAACACCAACACACCACCTCACCTGGACCAGCCTTGCTGAAGGCTGAGAGCCAGCCCTTGGGAAATATTTAGTGTGATGGTTTGAGCAAATCTATATGGCAGTTAAATTTGGACCACAGAATTTAGATGTTTGGCCAAAATTCTGAAGTAAACAAGCATAACCTCCCGAATAGGAAAATTTTCAATAGTGATAATATTAGTTTGTCAGATACCACACTTCAGCTTCAAGAGCCCATCTCAGCTCTTACAAATCACCATAGAAGTGACACAAAACATATTTTACCTTGCCCCTGCTTTCTGCCAGTTCTCCAAGCCATGTCGTGGTGGCCATCAATGCTGAGAGGATATGGAACTAAATGGCTCAGCAGCTGAACCACCTTTGCAATTCCTCCCTCCTCTAATCTGTCCCTACTGCAGCCCAGCACCAGACCGAGCCTGCAAGGAGTCTTGAGGGAAACACCCACAATAGAATTTCATGCACTTGGCCCCCCTCAAAAAGTTATATTTCTTTGAGAATCGCATGAAACAGGGCTAACAAGACACTTCCAGAGGTCACTCAGCCCACTTCTCTAGGATCTAGAAGGATCCACTCAGCCTTGCAGGAGGAGGAGGTGTGCCTGACCTGCAATTTAAACCCTCCAGCAACACCACCACAATCTGCCCCATCACCGCCCTGAAGTGATGACATAACTCTGCCTGACTGGAGTGTAAGCCTTTTACTTCTTGTCCTGTTCCCATGGCCACCACAACTAATGCCAGGTTGACCACCTCAGTCTGGGAAAGTCTGCAAGCTTTTCAAGCTTTACTGTCTTCTCCAACACCTCTCCATGTTCTGAGCTGAGCGTGCATCAGATTAGAGCTCTACTCACTCTCTGATGCGTGGCCACAGGCAGGTAATAGCTCTTCCTGATAGCAGCAAGGGAGATATTTTCAGCTGTACCACCAGTAGCCTTGAAACAGATGGGTGCGATGGTCACACCACGCGTTTTGAGGGTAAAATCCAGGAGGGCAACTGCTGCCCTCACATAAGCAAACATGCTACTGAAGTTTGACAAACGTAGCTCAGCTCTTCCCATGCTATTCCCAAAAAGCCTTTAGACTCTCCTAATAGTCTCCGACATCCCCCCTCTCCAATCCCATGGTAACATATGTGTGTTTAGCAAATAAACCCCAGGAGGCAACGCAACTTCCCGATCGACTTCTTCAAGGAAAAGATCAAAGTGCTGTGCTCTGCTTATTACCGGAGGGTGGTGCTTCACTCAGCCTTTCATCATGACTGTTTGAAGGGACCTGGTGGTGCTGCTGCGCTGACATAGATACCTCATTACGGAAAGACTCCATCCGACTGCTGTCGGCATCGGAGAGCTCGCCTGCGCAGCAGGGATTGAGCTGAGCTCCGCTGTTCAAGGCTCTGACCACTCTTCTCTCCACAGAGGGATCTCCAGATTCCTGGACAGTAAGTGGTTCAAACTACTCAGTGTCTTAAGCACAGACACTCCAAAAGTCACATTCTCTGTGGTAAGCGGCCTCTGTGAGACCTTGAGTCCGTGTAAGAATTGGGACAATTGAGCTGGTGGATGAGCATATGCTATTGCTCTGCTTCATATGCGTGTAGAAAAAAAAAAAAAAAAAAAAAAAAAATCAGGCAACTAATTCCTGAGAACTGCTCCGAGATTCACCAAAGTCAGAAAAACATTTCAGCATCGGCACAGCTCAGCACCTTGGGAAGGAACTGAACTGCGGTAGGTTTATGGAGAACAAGGTACCAATAGAATCATAGAATCCTTCTGTTTGGAAAAGACCTTCAAGATCATCAAGTCCAACCATTAACCCAACACCGCCAGGTCACCACTAAACCATGGCCCTCAGCACCACACTTACATGGCTTTCAAACCCCTTCTGGGATGGAGACTCCACTGCTTCCCTGAGCAGCCTGTTCCAGGGCTTGACAACCCTTTCTGGGAAGAAATTTTTCCTAATATCCAATCTAAACCTCCCCTGGTACAACTTGAGGCCATTTCCCCTCGTCCTATAAATACGTCAATGAAGTTACAAAGCATCATAGACCTGATCTTTGAAAATACAGCTACTGAATGATGTTCACCACGTTCTTCAATCAGCTAACGTGTGTGCTGGCCCGCGAGTTACCACTGCTATGAATGACCTTAACAAAAGTCAGAATTAACATTTTCCTGCCAATTTTGCCAGCATTTGGCGAACCTAAGTTTGTACTGCATCACTCCCAGTTTTTCACGGTAAGAAGCACTGGTGATTGCAAGCCCTCTAAAAGCCATCTCCTCTGGCAGTCCTGACATTGTCCCCTCCAGGGATCCAGCTCAAAAGCCTTTCAGCATCTGGATTCATCTGTTTCACTTACCTCTATGCAACGTATGCATCAGGAGTGTACGAAATGGTGCCAGGTTAGGAAAGTGTGATGCTTCTCATGCTTTTTGAACAAGTATCACAAACAGAGATTCGCTGCCAGGTCACCACTAAACCACGTCCCTCAGCACCACATCTACACCGAGTTTTTACCTGTATAACAGGAGCCAACCCTGGCTGTAGCTTGCACTGCAAGTATAGCAAGAAGGGCTGGTTCCTGGCCTGAAGAGGCTGCGTGAGAAGAGATGCAATAGAAAGACTTAAGGTGGAAGAGAAAGGAGGTATGACTGTTCTCATGCACCCCCAAATAGATCCACGCACTTTATTCTCATCAGATGAGGTACAAGTATGGTTGCAAAGGGGCGTCCACACATCCTTTTTAAGGATGAAGACTGGTCGATCCCAGAACTGAACTGAAACCACAGCTGCTGCCCACTAACTTCACCACAAGTTCATCCTCTTCTTCCTCCTGCTCTAATGTCTCAAATTAATAAAACTCAAAAAAAAAAACCCTAAAAAACAACAAACCACACCAAAAAACCCCATACTAGTCAGTCCCAAAAAGATTTTCGCAGTTTAAAGGTCAGTGTGAAACTTAAAATAGCCAGGAGAACAAGACAACTACAGAGACAGTCAAATGAACCCTGTAAAGGCTCGAAGTAGAACCAAGGTGACCCTCAGCACTGCTCTCTAGTGCGCTTCATGGCAGGGAAGAGACAAACTGCCTCTCCCTTATTCGTACATCCTTTCTTAGAGGGAACACATGCTCCTTACAAGACTCCAGAAACTCATCACAACATCCAATTCCAAAGAAAGCACAAAACCAAACACCTTGTACTAGGAAAAAATAAAATGAAATCCTTTACACTGGAGACATCATTGAAATGGTGTGATTACACTAATTAGGAGCACATCAGTAGGTAGCTTTGCAAGCAAGAATTTTTACAAATGTCTCAAGGGACATTTCCCAAGCCAGTCTTTGCTAAAAAACACAGCTGACTAGGGGCTATGCACTGTGAAAGCTGAAAGAGGCCTGATTTCAGAAGATAATGGTACTTTACCTCTGAAAAGGGAATAGTCTTTAATGTGCAGCACCCCAAAATCACTAAGCAGTTTGAAAACTATTGCCCACATCCAGCCCTCTGCTCTCGGCAAAGCCATAGCGAGCACGTTCCGCTCCCGAGACCATGAGGAAACAGGACCCGTCTATGCCCCAGTCCCACAGACCAGCTGCAGAGCTCTGAGGACACCACTCATCCATCCCCTCCAGAAACCTACAGCAGCGGGTACCTCAGCCAGGACAGGAAGCAGCAGCACAAACCTCTGAGAGCTGTTCCCTTGTTCCACTGCAGGCCCCAGCCTGTCAGATGCCTGCAGTCAGAACTGGATGCATTTTTAGATCAACTTACCCAGTGCTTGACTCAAAACAACAACAGCTGACACGGAAGCGTACGAGGAATTAAGGTTTCAACTGCTTTGAAAGTGGAGGAGCAGAGAGAGGATGACCCGGTTGGAAGCGTTTGGGAAAGGGATGGAACAGGATGGCTCAGCTCAGCAGGTCAGGGAGAGGTGACTGGCAGGAGTGGAGCTGGAGGAGTCCCACGATAGCCACATCCAGGCCACGCTCTGCTTTGCGGAGTCAGAGCTCATGTCCCAGGCTTCCTTCTCTCTCTTCCCCTTCCACTTTTGCTTCGTCTGTCAAAGTTTCCTCCCTGGGAGGATTTGATGCCAAGGTTTTCAAAATCTGCACTGCTTCAAGTTAGACACCTCAAACCATGCTCTGCTAGCAAGCTGAGGGTGCCTACCAGAGCCCTTCACAGGAGGAAAATACTAACAGACTGACTGCTTTGGCTTCAGCACCTATTCAGCTGTTCCAGAGACTCAGAGGAGGTATCTCAGCTCAACAAACATGGAATATTTCAAGTCCTCTTGATATTTCCTCCCCACCCCCCCCCCCCCCCCCCCGGCTTTTATACCTGTGGAAGCAGAGCCAAGCATATCAAAACAAGCTGATAAATCACAGCATGAGCTGCTGCTCCTCTCCCTGCTGTGTGATCTACCATAACATTTACTCTAGCAGGTAAAAGAAAGAAGATTTTAGGGTGCATATGCTGGAAACAAGAGCCAGCATGCTCAGGACCTCGTACCCAGTGGTGATCCAGCCGCAGAGGTGTGTGAGTTTGCATCTAGCAAGGCTTAGACCTGCGTGAGCTCCACCTGGATGTCACGATGTTGTATGTACACTGGCCTCGTGCATCTGTTGGGCAAAGACCACAGCTTTGCTTTGAGAACAGAGAGGCCATCTCAAGGACAACAAGACCTTCTAGTCTGTTACGGAAGCTGTTGGGGGTTTGGGGGTTTTTTGAGGAGGTGAGTGAGGACAGGACTTTTGTCCTGCTCTGGATGAACTCCAAATCAAGGGCTGTCTAGACCTAAGACTGTGTGACTGCATATTCCCTTTACCTGTCTGACAAGCCAGCAGCCCACTGTGGTAGCCACGGTCAAAAAACCTAATGGGAAACATCTTCTCCTGATTTAAAGTGTTTTGCATCAGGGGAGAAGGAGTATTTCACAACAAGGTTTCCCCAGGGTGCCTGATGAAAAGCAGGAGTTTCAGGTCACTTCTGCTGACACAGAAGGGAAATATCCAGGAAAACTGACTTTTTTAACACAACTGCTAGTCCAGAGAAACAGTGCGGTGAGTTTGCCTTTGCATATTAGGTGATGTGTGTTACCAGACTTGTTGTGGAGGTTTGGAGGCACAACAGGAGACGAGATTTTTAAGCACAGATCTGAGAAATGAGCAGAAAGGACGTGGCTGCTTAGAGGATGCCTTCCTTGTGTGAAGAGTAACCACAGTGAAGTGCGAGGGTACCTTGTGAGATGCCAGTGAAGAGCAGCACCGCAGAGAAGAGACAGCCAGGAGATCAGAGAGAACACGGATAGGTCAGCAGAGCCTTCACAAAGGCAGGCACATAAGTTACATCTGAGGCAGTGGAAAAGAAAAGAGCTAAAAAGAACAAAGGTACCATAGCTGCATCACTCCAGAGCAGTGAGCTCTACAGCAGCACTTGGACGGGTATAAAGGAGGCAGAGGGGAAGGGGCACACACAGGGATCCATCAAGGCGGTCCCTGGATTCAGCTCACTTCCTTTCCATCTGAGCCAGAGAAGGTAGGAATGGCGAAACAGCAGCTGCAGCAACCGCATTGTCTTACTCACACCATCTCCCTATAACCCTCTCTACTTGCAGAGCTGTATCCGTGATGGATTTCAGCTCTAGGCACATCATCGCTGACCAAGGTTAATTGGGTTTTGTTATTTTTTTCTTCCCATGTGCTGCTCGCATTGGCAGAACGTGACCTTTCTGCACCATATACTATACTCCTTCATGTGTATTCCCCGGTTTGTCACAGCTTATCTGGTCACGATGGATAAAACACTAACATATCTGGCATCTGGTGACAAGTTTTCGAACGTTTTTCTCTGACAAATCCGAAGCTGAACCCAGCAGGTCTGATCTGCTGTGCCTCCTTGTCTATACAGCAGTTAAGCTTGTCCTGGTCTCCAACTGCAACTCTGAAGAGATAAATAGAGACAACTCCTGAACTGCAGTGCAGAGCCCCTGCGTGGGCTCTGACCCTGGCTCTGGCAGCTTGGTGCATCTCCACTGCCAGGAAACAGCCACGGAGTGGCAGACGAGGTATCCTGAGAGCACATCAAACCACCCTCCGACAGCTGACAGCCTCACAGCAACCAGCTGCAGCAACGCATCTCCCTGTCCTCAGCACAAGGAGCCCCAGCAAGGAGTCAGCAGTCTCCTGGCTTTGCTCTGTTCCCCAGAGCTAAGAAGGATCATTAGCAGCCCTAGGACAACTCTAGATTTTGCAGCTGCTCGATGGGCCAGCTGGCCTTGTACAATCTCTCCCTACAGATAATGATGTTTGACAATCAGCTTAACTTTGTAAAGCCAACACAAAACAGCTCCACTGTAACTGAAGACCAAGGAATTGGCACAGAGAGGCCAGTGTGGTGGGTAGTGTCTCCCAAACTTCCATTTAGCTGTGATCCAGCCACTATGTTCTTCAGAGATCTGCAAACAGGGCTCACAAGCAGGGGTCAGCAGCTCCCAGAAGGCTCACTGCTCCCCACCATACTGCTGGATGACACTGGGCTGTCCTTGCTGTTGTGGCCGTGTTGGACAGCGTCTTATCTCCTCTTTCATCTCATAGCATCTCCTTCAGCACAGATCCACTGTCAGCTGCACAAAGCCACCCCATTTGTGTTGTGCTTACCCTCCATGTGGCTCAGAAGCCCTAAGCTGTCCACACTAACTGCAGGATTTGGCTGTTCATAAAACCCAGAGTAGAACTGAGCCCCTTTTCCCTGTGACACAGAAGGTAATTCGCACATGTAAGGCCATAACCCAAATACCCAGACTTTCCACCTGGAGTCAGCAGAAAGAGCTGGCTTCAAATAAAAGCCACATTATCTGCTGGGAAATATCTGTGCTATAATATGCATGAGCCAGAAATAGACACTTCAGTAGAAAAGAAACTGCCTCCGGTACCAGGCAGCTACTGTTAGTCCCCTGCTCCATCTCTACAGCAGTTCTCTGCTTAAACACCAGAACTTCCCTCCTTGGCTGTTCCACAGGAACAGGAACAGGCTGGAATGTGTTTCTCACCCAACAAACATGATTACTTTATATGCTTTAAGTCACTGAACTATAAATATTAGGAAAGATGCATGAAACCTTCGCTCGCTCACATCTCAGTGCTCGTCTCTCAATGGGAATTTAATGGATGCCGGAACTTCTCTTTTCAAGTCACGTAAAGAGAAGCAGAGAATGCAGGCTGCTCGTTTCGACACATCCACCAGAAAAACACACGCAAAGAGCCAGATTGCAAATGTCAAAACAAGTGATTGGTTTTGAAATATGGGGAAAAGTTCCTTCTAATGATCCTAGCAGCTTACATACTCACATCACGCAGAAAAAAAGAACCAAAACCCACAAGCAGCAAAGTGTTCTCCAACTTCCCTTCCTTTGGTGGGGGGATAGGAGACCTCTCCTATGAAGAAAGCCTGAGAGAATTGGGGTTGCTCAGCCTGGAGAAGAGAAGGCTCCAGGGAGATCTTCTTGTGGCCTTTCAGTACTTAAAGGGGACCTGTAAGAAAAGATGGGGACAACCTTTTTAGCAGGGCCTGTTGTGACAGGACAAGGAGTGATGGTTTTGAACTAAAAGAGGGAAATTTAGACTAGATATAAGGAAGAAGGTTTCGACACTGAGGGTGGTGAGACCCTGGCCCAGGTTGCCCAGAAAGGTGGTCAATGCCCCATCCCTGGAACCATTGCAGGTGAGGTTGGCCGGGGCTCTGAGCAACCTGCTCGAGTTGCAGATGTCCCTGCTCACTGCAGGGGGACTGGACTATCTAGGGGGACCTTTAAAGGTCCCTTCCAACCTCAAACATTCTACGACTCTATATGCCTATAAAAATGTATACCCTCTTAGCCCAGCTCGAGGAGATGGCAATCTGCTTACAAAAGGCACCACGTTCTGCAGTGGAAAGAAGGTTGTGAGGACTTATATTATTTGCCTCTGCTACAGACACCCTCATGACTTTGTCCTAATATATTCACCTCTCTGCAATTTCCCCGTCCACTTGAACTGGATGCTTTTGGGTCAGGATCTGTCTCTGAAATTTAAGCACGTGAACATTGCTTCAGTACAACATACTTCACATTTCAGAGACAGCCTCTCTGGTACCACCACAACAGAAGGAAGAGGAAGTATTTTCTGTAATTCTTCAGTACTGTGGGATTTAGGCCTGTCAGATACTGATATAAAAGCAAGTCAAAAAAACTGGAAATCCCACAGGCTGCTCAGCTGATAGGCTCCCAAATTTGATCTCCTGCCCCTGTGGGAAGCCACTGAGTTGACACTTGCAAAAGGTATTCAAATCTAGAGATGGACCTGAAACCATCGCTGGCAGCAGTGATGGGCCAAGCACGAGAGCCTGGAGGCCAAAGCTGGGTTAGGTTCAGGAGCTGGGTATGAGGTCTGGGGACCTAACCTGGGAGACGAGCAATGCTTCTAGTGGGAAGGACCTGGTTCCTGCTGAAGGGTCACACCATGCTGCTGCCGCAGGAGCGGTCTGGAAAATCGTGCCCCAAAACCACCCTGTCCCTGGTCAGTGACTTGCCATAGAAGAAGAAACTAACCTGAGTGCCAGAGAGAGGAGAAGAACTTTAGGATAACATAAATCCTGGGCTTTGACAAGAAGTGACTCAGTGACTGCTGACGACAAGATCACTCCTATCTGAGACCAAATAATCTCCAGATGGCCAAGGCCACCCCTTGCATTTTTTGAGGTCAGGGTCTTACCCAAGGTAGGTCATGAGCCTGAGGGCCTTGAAACCAAGGTCAAGAAGATCAAGAAGGTTGCAAACTCAACCTAAGCAAGGGGAGACTTGAAAAAGTGATACCATGTCTAAACTAGGCCAGTAAAGAAGGTCCCTGGTTGCATACCAGAGAAGAGCCACAAGACAGGGGGAAGGGAGCAGATCACAGATGAAGAACAGGACCTACTTTACAGGGTAAAATTCCAGCATAGTCTTTATTTAGGGGCCTAGGACCTCCTCATATTAGGAAGTGGTCTGGGCTCATACGGCTCTGCAGAAATAATAATTATTTTCCAAAGTTATTTAAACTTATGAGAAGAGTTACTTCTTTTTTTGCTTTACACGCTTTTTTTTACTTAATTTATTCACTTTTCACCCAAGCACTACCTTGCTTTTGAAAATAGGACTTTAGAATGTATTTAATTCATTGATTAATAACAGAGTAGATGAGTCTTTACTTTTTGCTTAATGACCTAGCAAAGGCCTTGGAATTTGGCTTAATAACAGCACTGCAAGATACTTCAACTGATGAATTATAGCATAATAATTAACATCCTTCCAGTTGTCAGGCACAAAGCTCAGTGATGTACAAAGCCTCTGCATACACAGAATATCAATTATTCTAGCGGCCCACAGTTTGATGGGTTTATTTTTGTCATATCGTAGCTGATATTAGACATATCTGTACAATATCCTGAGACTATTCTTTCTTTCAGTTATAGAAGCAATAAACATATTCACGCTCCAGAACATCAACAACAGATTTAATATAAACTGCTAGGAAACAAGCCCTCACCTTAGACATTTTTGTCCCAAGAACCCATTAAAAAATATCAATTCAAATTTTGTTTCCAAAAGAATCTTCTTAGCATAAATTAGAGAGCTGTCCTGAGCGCTACAATTCTCTAATTGTGGTTGACCACAGCCTGACCTAAGCCAGAGCAATTTACAGCAGTTAAGAGGCTGCTCTCATTTCTGTGACCTGGTGTGGCTCTTTGGAGAGTACTCAGCAGCTCAGTACATGTCCAGTCCCCATAGGTCCTACCCAAGCAGCACGCTGTGCAGTGCTTCTTCTCTTCTAGCTTTCAACCAAACAGCTTATAGTAGTGTGAGTGAAAACTCAATTTTCAAAAAGAAACAATAATTCAATCTGGAAAGAGAGAAACAATAGAGCACACTTGGACAAAGCTACCTGAAATACAGCCTGGAATCTAATTCTCTAAGGCCAGCATGAGCAAACTGAAAGGAGAAGACAAGCTACTGACCTCGCTGAGCATCAGTAAGTAACAGGGCAGGAGATTCCGGTGACTCCCAGTACTCCAACACTCGGATACTGCTTTGATAGAAATATGCTTGGGCAGCTGGTGATGCCCAGAAGTATAGCTTACCTGTCAAAGCAAAGGACTTCCCTGGCCAGCTCCTCCATTCTAGCTGTGACAAGGATTTTAGGAAAGTCCGGTGGGACCAGAAGGTCCTCAGCTGGCACAGCAAAGATGCTCCTGGGTGTTTCTATCCTTTCGCTAAACAGCCCAAGTAAAGCCAAAGATGGCCCAAGTTCCACTTAAATCAACAAAGCCCACAAGACCTAGGCAGTAAATAAGAAAATCTAGCACAGCAACATCAAGTGCAGCCTCAGTTGTCTGAATAGAGCCGTAAGTATTAGGGCAGGAACTTCCCCAGAGTCCTTCAGTTAGAAACAGGCGCCTTTCCCTCAGAAGTCAACATGACAATCAAGTCTGTTAGAACATCTGCCCTTAAACAATAGATCATAGAATACCAGGTTGGAAGGGACCTCAAGGATCGTCTGGTCCAACCTTTTTTGGCAAAAGCACAGTCCAGACAGCATGTCCCAGCACCTGGTCCAGCTGAATCTTAGAAGTGTCCAATGCTGGGGACATAATCGCCCTGGGGAGATTATTCCAATGGCTGATTGTTCTCATTCTGAAAAATTCTCCTCTTGTGTCTAATTGGAATCTACCCAGAAGTAACTTGTACCCATTACCCCTCCTCTTTTCCATGGGACTCCAGAATGTCCAGCTTGTTTGTAGCCACCCTTTAAATACTGGAACATGGTGATAAGGTCTCCTCTAAGACTTATTTTCCCAAGGCTGAACAAATGCAATTCTCTTCCTGAAAGTGTCCATCTTCAAAAAAAAGAGGAACTTATAAAAAACACCTCTGCTCATTTAGCTGTAAAACAATTGTGCATGCACAGTTGACGGCTTCATCAGAAGATGCACACCTCTGAAGTCTCCGAAACACTGCTCTGAAGATGAGGCAAGGGCCAAAGGACTTTTTACAGGGCCTGTGCAAGTTGACTGCGGTCTTCTAATCACACTCATCTGTCTTCTCTAGGGACAAGAGCCTGTGAAAGTGTTTGTGGGGTGGGGGAATCTAGAGCAAATGCTATACCAAGGAGACATTGAAGTCCATCTGTTTTACCAAAAGCGGCAAAAAAAGAGGAAGGCAGTAACACACTTCCTAGAAACTAGTTCTGTTACAGCATTAAGATACCAGTCAGAGCTTCAAGACAAGGCTGAAAGAAGTAAAGGCTCAAGCTGGGACTGGTTTGCTGGCCCGGTAGGTTTAGCAGCTGCAATCATCTGGTTGAAGGAGGTTCCTTCATTGACACTGGTGTGACTGCCCACCCTGACTGGATAGAGTGGTGCCCATTCCCTGCAGCAGCAGTGCTGCCATCGCCTGCACTTGCACCCACCTTTGCCTGAAGAAAAGTTTAAATCCAAGAGGGCAGTTTCTGTAAAAAAAAATTAAATGGAAGCTTTGCAGCAGCTCAAGCTGCTGGGGAAGCTGTCAGCCCTCACGACACCCAAGTACAAGTGATCTTTCCAACTGCCAATATAGAAACAACTGCCGAATTCTTGCTTCACATACAAACAGAACTATATTGGCGTCAGCAGGAATCACCAACTTTCAAAGGCAGAGCGTAAACTTGCTGCCCAGGTTCCACCAGGTAGATGATGCCACACTATTTTAGCCACTACCCAGTGTCATCCTGGATAGCAAGTAACACTTTCATGAACGGGATCATGTCTGGCAAAATTCAGCCAATTTTGAATGCTCAAGACTGAGCTTAAATAGGCCTTCTGATTTCTTAAAAGAAGTCTTTGGAATGAAAAGGATGTTTCAGCAGAGAAGATGATCCAGTCTTGGTAGCACTCGCTTCCCTGAGCGCACTTAAGCAGAACACTTAATCCATTTAACATAAAGTGGAGGTTTGCTGGCCCATAGAGAATGGAAAACACTTCATTTTTAGGCTCGAGTGATAGGACTTCAACCTGACAATGAAAAACATCACAATGATTTAATGACCACAATTTTGGCCAAGCCAACAGCTTGCTGATGCTCTGTAAAAGTCAAGCGGGTGCTCCCAGGCTTTCTTGTGATCATTTTTAAAAGCGAAGGTTTTGAATGTACCACATGGCAGTCTTTGGGTCCAGGTAAAGAAAAGACAGCTTTAGACATCCCACCTTAATGGCTGGATGTAGTCAGGAAACAATTGCAAAAGCAGGCACAAAGGACACGTAGGGCTTGGCGAGGAAGGAAGGAGATACCTGAGGTTACAAGGAGGGAAAAGCAGAGATACCACAAAAGTTCACTAGAAACTGGAAAATTGCCTGAAAGAAGGATACAGAATAAGTGTGTCAAGGTTCAGAGCTGGGCCAGTCACTAGATGAATGACAGATGCTCTCTGTTAACCCCTCTCCCTTCCCAAAGGGGAAGGGAATAAAGGAGAGACTTACAGATTGGGAAAGAAAACTGAAACAGCTTTAATGAAAATAACAATAATAAAATGAAATATATACTAATCTATACAAAAGCAATATTGAACCCATCCCTCTGATGGCAATTACGTCACTGCCACCAGTGATGCTGTGGAGCAGGCACTGGGGAGGTCCCACACTGGACTCAGCAGCAGATGGGAACCAGACTCAGCAGCTGGAT